>OZ023316.1:6478838-6528840 GCA_964007375.1 Ophion obscuratus | reverse complement strand
GAGAGAGAGAGAGAGAGAGAGAGAGAGAGATGAGAGAGAGAGAGAGAGAGAGAGAGGGAAATACAGATAATACGGAGGAGCTTTTGGCGAAGCCGCAGTTTTATCTCTTTTTCGCCCCAATATAAAGTTGCGTGCTTTATCTCGTATCGCATTCTTGCGCTCCTACGGAGCACTGAGAGCACACTTCTCGCTTCCATCTCATCGCTTCACGGAAAACTGACCTCGCGATCTGAAGAACATCCTTCTTCCTCCACTACCCCCATCGACGTTATCGATTGGTGAGAATAACAGCTGCAAGTGCAGAAAACCGGTTCGAGCAATGTGCCGATTATAAATTCGAGCTTATCTGCCAATACGGGGGTGGCAACGAGGGGATTTACGCTCTCCTGTGCCAGCAAATATTTCTCGTGCCAGCGTATCGATTGACTATTTTAAACTCATCTGAACATACACACAAACGCACATGCATGCGCACGCCCGGCCGTATATATACATGTGTTTATACACACACGTGTGAAAGGTAAAATTTAATTCAAATGCTTTTCCTATCGCACCAGCAGCGTTCACCCGTCGCCTTAAGAATTCACATTGTTTGTGTCAGGGATAACTCCGTACAATTACAACATTTAATCATATTTTATTCATTACAAAAGATAAACATTAAAAAATCATCAAAACACTGTAATCGGCAATGTCTTTACTATGACAACTGATCAATAAAATCAAATCAATCGTCCTGAAAGTCGGATTCACTTAAGCTTGTCCAAAAATATCGGGTGATGCTAGCCAGTACGAATTTTAGTAATGCATTTTTTTAGCCACATAAGCACAATTTTTACATACGTGACACTATATCCAGACTTTATCAAATATCTCTACACACTACGTTCTGTGTTACGGCTATTCAATGAACTTTCGAGTGGACGATTTTCCTTTCTCGATTATACACTCACTTTTTACAACATCTTTGCTCTCTTTTTCAGACTCATACTTTGTTCCATGAACCTGTTTTGTAAATGAGTTTAAAATAATATGATCTGGAATACCCACAAAGCCGATGCCCGGGGTACCCACAATTATAAAATAACTATACATTCCTAATATGGTATACTTTCCTAATCAGTGATATATTGATACGAATAAAGGACAAATCGCATCGCTCATTACTTCCATGGTAGATAAAGAGGAGCAACGTCAATATACCTACTAATTTCTAATAAGATGTCTATTTAAGCTGTAATCGGAAGTATTTGTCTTGAATTGCTAACGGCCAATTGTCACTTACGTCCAATATCCAACGGCCGGAAATTGGAATTTAATCATGTTAGCTCTATCTACAGTCCGTGGTTATTCTCCTCTACCCGCGTAGAAATTTCTTAGGGTTAGCGTGACCGGGATCAAGTCACGATCCGCGTGTTATACGGGTAACATCTATTACGGACGGCCTGATTCTGCCCCGATCGGGCCGGAAGTATTTAGGCCCGAAATCAGGCAATACTAAAATGTCCTTATTAAGACCGTCCCTGATAAGATCCTACTACGGCTTTCCCCGATGAGTCCATACCAAGGCTTTCCCTGATAAGGCTCTACTAAGGATTTTCCTGATAAAGCCTTACTATGGCTTTCCCTGATAAGGCCTTACTACGGCTTTCCCTGATAAGGCCCGACTAAGGCTTCCTATGATAAGGCCCTATGCAGGTTTCCAGGTGAAGCATTAGGCTTTCCCCGACGAGGCCATCAACAGGTTCGCCGTGTAACTGGCTCAACAGTCGATAGATGCACATAACCTCTTATTTTCCGCATGGAAACTTCGATTTGACAGCATCGTACCTTTGGAATTTCTATGTATTCCTGAATTCCATCAGGCGGGTGCTATGGATTGTCACGACAAAAAACGTTATGCAACTCGGATGCGTGTTAGAAGATTTCGGCAGCTTTGTAAATCTTAGAGCACAGATCAGAAAGTGTAATCGTTGTGAGAACAAGGTATGTATAACTTAACCATGTTTGAAAATGTTCAACGTGTTATTTATACGTTCAAGGTACCGGGGCGGATCAATCATATGCATAACGCTTAATGAAGGCCTCTACTGTATGTACAGTGAGTAAAAAAAGTATTTGTATGCGTCCTATTTTTCAAATTATCTTACGAAAAACATTAAATCCTTTATTAAGTTTCTGTGTTCGATAGCTTATCTTAAATATATATCGTATCTGTTTACAAAAATGTTAGGAAAACACGAACAAAAAAATAAAGCCAAATTAACAACAGTTTCGCGTGAGATGTACAAATACTTTTTTTCCTCACTGTATATAAGAATCAACTATAGCACGATGTTTATTTTACAGGAGTCATCATAACGAAACATTTTAACATCGAGGACGCAGTTTCGATGGGGCCGGGTTGAAATTCCAAACTTTGAACGCTCCGACGGTTTAAAATTCCGGATTTTAATGTTCCGAACTTTGAATGGTCAGAACACTCAAAATTCCGAAAGAATAGTACCCCGAAAGATCAAAACTCTGAAATAATTTTACACATAAGACCAAAACGCCGACAATGTTAACATCGTCAAAATAATTCAGCTATGGAAGTTTTAATAGTTTTTAAATTTTCAATAAATCGTCGAACGATTTCAAGAATTATGTTTTATTACGAAGTGATTTTGCGTCAATTCTGAATCAACTGTGTAGACTTTCGCTGGCATGATCTTGACATGAGGGCCGGGTTGAAATTATAAACTTTGAATGCGCCGACGGTCTAAAATTCCTAATTTTAATGTTCTGATATTAGAAGTTTCGTCACGATTATGCCAGCGAAAATCTACATAGTTAACTGTAAATGATGTAGAACGTATCACATTGTCTAGACAAATTTCGAAATTTACGTAAAATCATTTCTAAATTTAAACAAATTCTTGAAAAAATCGTCGAATTATTGAAAATTTTAAAACTTCCATAGCGGGATTATTTCGACGGTGTTCAGATTTTCGGAGTTTTGGTCTTCCATGTAAAATTCTTTCAGAGTTTTGATCTGTCCGGGTAGTATATTTTCGGAGTTTTGATCGTTCTGATCATTTAAAGTTCGGAATTTCAACCCGGCTCCGCTTCGATCTATACGAAAGATTTTAAGCAAGCCGTGGAAAAAGTGATCAACACTGCCAAGGATTGGGAGGGCGACCGCACGATTCGGAATAAAATTTTTACTACATCAAACTGGTTCAGTATAGTACAACAATATTGCTTAGAGTAATATAACTATGAAGTATTATAAACTTAAAGTATAATAGTATAGTAGAATTATACCCTTTAATTATATTACTTAAGGGAAGGTTCTGCCTTGTTGGTCCAAAAAATGTTCGATTTTTCACCATTTTTTTAATGGGAAAAGTATTAAATATAGAATGTTGATATTTGGTATGTTGACTAAGCGGTCTTTATTGAACATCAAAATATTCTTCAAAGGTTGACAAAACATGGTCGTTGGAGTGGGAGGAGCCATGTATGTCGGTGCGCGGGCAATGACATTCTTCGCTTGCGGAAGTCCTAAGTCCCGGACTGATCGGAAGCAAAAAATCAAACATATTTTTACTTGGTGCAATATTGTGCATAATTTGACATAGAGTCAAGAAGAAAAATTGAACAATAAAAAAATAGTGAGCGATCTAAACGAAGTTTGTTTTTTTTCCCAAAAATTTTCGCTGTTTTTTCCCAAAAAAATTCGCTCACTATTTTTCAATTTTTCAATTTTTCTTCTTGATTCTAGGTTAACTTATACACAATATTATACAAAGTAAAAATACGTATGTTTAATTGTTTTGCTTCAGATCACCTGTCCGGGACTTAGGACTTCCGCAAGCGAAGAATGTCATCGCCCGTGCACCGACATACATGGCTCCTCCAACTCCAACCACCATGTTTTGTCAAGCTATAAAAAATATTTTGATGTTCAATAAAGACCGCTTAGTCAACATACCAAATATCAATATTCTATATTCAATACTTTTCCCATTAAAAAATTGGTGAAAAATCGAACATTTTTTGGCCCAACAAGGCAGAACCTTCCCTTAAGTAATATAGCACAGTCATTAAAGTAATAAAATTTCAATTTTTCGTAACCAAGTTTAATTTAAAAAATATGTTGAAAAATATATACTAGGATTTGAAATTCATTGTAGAGTCCGTATGTGCTCTGGCTGCGCCAAGGAGTATTACAATGACCTGATCAGGCAATATTATAAACGCCTGATCAGGCAACCCGATAGCGGTCTGCTTAAAAAATCGGATAAGGACGTAATTCGGCAAACTAATAAGGGCCTCACCTGGCAACCAGGTAAGGCCCATATGTCATACAACGTTACAGTCAGGCAGCTTGTACGCGCGCTGAATCGGGCGCCATCCAAATTTCGACGCGAAACGCGCTGTTACTAGCAAGAAACATAACTTTGGTAAATCTCATATATATATATATATTAGGGTGACCGCAATTTAGGTCGAACTTGAATTTTCGAATTCCCCACGTAAAAAACATAATCAAGATATTTTTTTTTTAAATGTGTGCAAAGTTTGAAGGCGTTAAACATTTTTTTAATGGTGCCTGTAAGGAGTTGAATTTTAAATGATAAAACATGTATTTTGCTGAGATATAAAATATTTATTTCTTAAACTGGTAATAGTGGTGAAAAAATCTAAAACTAGGCACACATATTGTACACATATTGATGTTCAAAACATAATTTTTACAGATTTTTGCAGTAATAATTTCCACAATTTCACGCTTTATGAAAACAGCCTCGATTTCATATTTTTAAACATTTTTCGTGAAATATTATTATTGATATTGTGATGAAATTTTCAACTCAACTAGAGCCTGAATTAAACTAGACTAGACTATACTAGACTATACTAGACTAGACTAGACGATTAGAACCAAAAATACAGCAGCATTTTTTTCCTATGAAAAGTAAAACACTGATTTAGAATTAAATTTAAACTTTGAATTGCATCCAAGGCATGAATTCATTGCACTGAAATAAATCGTCATGATATCTAATATAATTATCGTATGAACAACCGATTAAAAATCCAATTTAATCCAAAAAAAAATCTGCGTGTAAAAAACAAAATCGAAAAAGAATAACAAGGTAAATTTTTATTGGTGGAGCGGTCAAAGCAAAGTATTTTTATTGATATCCGGATACTTTTTGTGATATTCACGGACAATTTGAACGATATATTGTTTCTATTCTTCGTTGTACGTCAATCGATTATTGTACTCCGTAATAAGCTTGATTCTTCTTTCTGCGACACCGTTGACGACGCTTAACTTTTTGACAATTTGCAAGCCAAACTGATAATTTTTATCCAAGTGCCACTCCGACGTACTTGTAATTATCGAGAAAGCTATGGTCGATTTGGAATCTGTCGAAAAACTTTAACGATTGGGGGCTTACGAAAAAAGAAATGTTTTGACCCAACAGAGAAGCGAAGTTCGATTCAGAAACTTCATAGCGTTTGGGCACTTCGATTTGTGTTTCATGTTCCAGCTGCTTGCTCGTGACTTTTGTAGCCATTTTTTTTCTTATGTCTGCAGGAATGGTTTCATTAAAGAATGCCATCGCAGCAGTTTCAGCGGTTAGATACCAAAGATGGTTCGACATTTTTTTGAGAGCGACTTTGCTTACAGCGGAATTGATTTTTCGGTAATCATGGACGGTTTTAAGAAAATTCAAATCATGATTAGGAGCGGCATTAGCAAATGGAGCTGTAAACCATGCCTTCACGTAAATCAAAACGATAAATTTACAGATTTCGGCGATTTATTTTTCCTCGCTTGGCGTCAAACGAAATACTTTACGAAATAAAAAAATTTTCAAACAATAAATTGCTTTTGCCATCCAACGAGCACGTGAAAAAGCACCTGGCTTATAAAATCGTACATTTTCACGAGGAACTTTTCCATTTTAAATTAGGCACAACAGCAATAACTCGCGGTAATCGTCATGCAGTTGTACCTGTGATTTTACTACTTGATCAACGAAGTAATATGTACCTTCGCGGTGATTTTGAAAAATATTCAAAATCTTTTCATCTTCTATACCGGCTTTATATTCATTTTGATCGATTTTCGTCCAAGCAATTTGAAAGCGCTTGAACAGAAGAATCGACGGGTCAGTTGAGGTAGGCATTAGTGCGTCAAAAACTCCACCTAGTAATAATTAAAAATATGATGTCCGCATGATAGATAAAGCAAATCTCGATTGAGAATTTGCTCTAAAAGTACTGCAGGTCCATTCCTCGAACCAAGATTGGCATTAGTTGTGTCACAACAAAGTGCTTTAACTACGTCACTAAGCCCCCAATCTCGAAGAATCTGTTTAAAAAATGTATAAAATATCACAATTATAAAATTGAACAATTGCCCATACCGAATTTTATGACAAAGGTGATATTTTATATTTTGTACTATATTTTCGAACGGTAAGGTTTAAATAATTAAACCAAAAAAGAAACTGAGATAAACATACACTCGAAGTAAAATACTATTCAATGTATTATGATATTTACAAACATAATATTTTATATTTATTGCAACATTTATAAAGTATTTAGTATAGTTATAATAAGCAGTTTTTACATGTATTATTTTTTCATACAAAATAAACATCAATTTAAAATCACCTCAGCTATAGCCATAAGTCGCGAAGAGCCATGCCCATTTTCCAACGCCGGGATCGATAAAAAAATTGCAGACTCTTCATTTGATAAAATTATTGCCAAATGGTTAACTTTATCGTTTGAAGAGATTTCTTGAATTAGTTTGCCATCCCAATGAAGCACGTAGTGGAGAAGATGGAAACAAGTTTTTGATTTTCTCCGACAAATTTTTACGAATGTTTTCTCGATATTTATGTATCGAGGTTTTGGAGATGATCAAATTATCGAGATCGTGGCCCAATGCCTCAGCTACTGCACTTACAATTCGAGTAGAATTTCTATCCGAACCGAAGCAACTGTCCAAAGTTGCAATCAATTTTTCGGTGATAATGTTGATTGAACCACGTCATTTTTTCGGAGGTGGGGGTTCAAGATTACCTGCGTTTTTTTCATCGAAAAATTCCGATAAAAAATTACTCCGCTGTGAAGAAAACTCAGTACTTTGACTACTACCTGTCAACTGAACGATGTCTGAGAAAAAAATTTGAATAATATTATTTAATAAAATTTAAGATTTGTATAAGTTTTTGAAAAATCATTACCGAACAAAGAAAGAATGAGTAGCAAATTTAAAACTATTCTAGACTTTTCAAAAATGAAAAAACAAATCACGAAAAAAAGTCTTGACTACTTGAAGATTAATATCGCAAAATAAAAATAAAAAATTTGCATTTTTTTTCTCAAATAAAATAGTTGTCAGGAAGATCTCGAATCTTCTTGGATTAACGGATTTTTCAAATGTGTAGGAAAGTGAATCCTGATAAACAACATTTCCATTCATTCAAAAATATTTTGTAATTTCAAAAAACTTTTTACACGTTTTTTGAACATGATTTTTTTTTTATAGTAACATAATACAGTATTTGATTTTTTAGGTAAATGTATTAATTACATGTTAATTAAACTTTTTAAAACAGAATTGTTGTAATGCAAGTCAAGTTAGTAATAATTTTAATAATATATTTGGAGCCCTTTTTACATGAAGTATAATTTCTCTTACCTATTGTACCGTGTTCTCTTTCGCACTTCGCCTGCCCACGCTTTTCCAAAATCAAATTGTATTCTTTATCGGTTATAATTCGGTCGTGAATAGATTCAATATCACCGATGAATCCAAATCTCTCTGGTTTTCTTTGATTTTCCAAAAATCGCATAGTTTATTCATCGATTTTTCGGAACTTTACAGATGATGCAGCGATATCAAAAAGCAACGCGATCTGCTCTTTGAAATCTGATTCTTTGACTTCATTATGCTTTTGGTCAGCATTTTTTGTACATATCAATAATGGCTGTACAGATTTTTTACCTTTACAATACACTTGTGTAATGGATGGACAGGTATACCGGCTTTAAAAAAAAACAAAAAACACACACACTTCTTTGGCAACTCTTGTAGCACTTTGACGAAGGCTATACTTTAGCTGACGTGAGTTGAAAAAAAGCACTGTCAAAATTTGTATTTTACTGGGAAACTTATTGCCAGTAATTTGCGAATCAACGTCGCCAATTAAGAAAATATTGCTCCGTAGCACGCGGTGCGTAGCCATTCACCTGGCGACGAGCTAGGCTTTACTGAATATAAAACTGGTACGATTGAAATAATAGACAGAGGTCAAATGAAAGACGCGAATTGTTTCTCTCTTATACCTGTCGTGACTACATTGTAGGAAATCCGAAAAAAATAGATTTTCTCAGTAAATATACTTTTACTCAACCGCTTTTCGAACAAAATTTATGGATGAGCTCTGTATAATTCACATTTTTGTACAACTACAATTTATGCAATTCAATGTTTTAATTTGAGATGAAAGAGTTAAACACACGTATTTTTCATATTAATAATAATAATTTCTAATTAACTTATGAATGCATTAAAATTCGTGTATTTAATTTTAGCTCGAATTTCATAAAGCTCGTCAATCTTTTTATTTATCGAACTTTTTATTATACATACATTATATAGTTAGGTAGAATATTGAATTGAAATACCAATAATATTCGAATAGTATTTCATTAACCCTTTGCAGCACAGTCGTTCCGTACGGGACCGCTTATTCCGAAAGGTTTTTTTTTATTAAGAAATAGTTTTTAGTTTATTTAAACAACTTTAAAATTCATGTGCAGAAGTTTTATTGATTATAACAATTTATTCATATTAGTAAATAAATTCTACAAAACCTTTAAAAAAAACTCATTATTGAAGAAACTTTGGGGCATATTCTTATAAAAATAGGTATTTGAGGGTTTTGGAGTTGTTGTAGGATTTTATAGCCGCCATCTTGGATCCAACATTCTGAATTTTTTAAATTATGCGATTAGATTTATAATCAGCGTCCTCTAAAACTCCTGTACCCCAAGTTTTAGTAAAATCTAGTATTACTTAAATTTTATGACCGCTATTTGGGATTCGCCATTTTGAATTTTCAAAATCTGAGTTCAGATTCGTAACCAGCTTTTCCAAAAAACATCTGTATGCTAATTTTTATAAAAATCCGTTCATCCAAAAAATATATGTCGCAAAGAGTTAAAAATTTCAAAAAAATGACCTCGAGACTAACTTTGTAAAGCGTGTATTTATTAGAAATTATTGCTGTGAAAATCTGTAAAAATAATGTTTTGAACATCGATATGTGTACTATGTGTATGCCTAGTTTTAGATCTTTTCACCACCATTATGAGTTTAAGAAATAAATATGTAGAACATTAAAAAATAGGGGTGAAACCATCCCTTAGAGTGAAGCATGACAAGGGTCGATTTTGCAGTTTCACCCGCGAGCAGTTCACCAATTTCAGTGAAACAAACAGGAAAATTCTTCTCTTGCAAAACGGTAAAAAAAATTCACTATACCTACGTTGAAAAAAAACAACCATTGAAGGATGAACTTTCATCCCAAATTTAAAAGGGGTGCACTCAATTGAATGAAACGAGAAACTCCGGAGGACGAGTGAAATTATAGTTTACGTATTTTTGCACTTTGAAAGAGTACCGAAAAATACACGATAATCGCTAGTCCGACTTTCAAATTCTATCAAAAATTGAAAAATAATCATAACTCGCCGAATCTAGCGGCATTTTTTGGAGTAAAGGAATGCAGAGAGAATGCGTGAGAAGAAATGAGCATCTGTTGAGTGAAAATACTTCTTCTTGGCCAAGATGCTAACAAATTTGGGTAAATATTCGGAAGTGGGGCTCCTGCTAGAATCAGGCTATTTTTTTCTTATTTCTTTTAATGATCATAGCAGATGATACGAAGTAATATTATGACGGCGCACGACATTTTTTTCTTCAAAAGAATTATTTAAAAATTTGGACGTGGATCCCTGCTTGCAGCGCAGATGCAAGCAGGGATCCTCATTGAAAGTGAATGGCGTACTATTCCATGCACCCATCCAAGGTGCCCAACAAACCCACCCCAGTGTTATACACCACCGTACGCCATTGTTGCGTGGAATCGGGGGATGCGTAGAACACTGGGGTGGGTACTTTACTGCATATGGTAAAGTACCCACCGAAAAGCATATGGTATAGTACCCACCGAAAAACAAATGTTTATTTTTTTCCGGAAACATCATGCGCCGTTACAATAATTATAACGATGATGTTTGTTAACCATATTAAACCATTTATACAAAAATTAGCCTGATTATAGCAGGAGCCCCCTTCCGAATATTTACCCAAATTTGGATTTTAAATACTTTTTTGTACGTCCCTAACGATGTACTTTACCCTCTGCAAACGAATTCACCATCCATTTTCCCCAAAAACCACAATTTTTATAAAAAATCGTAAAAAGTGTGAAAAATACGTTTTCTGCATTGAGCCGCCAGCTTTCCACAAACACTCAATGGAATTCGTAATCGGCGGAAAATTTCCCATTTTGGATAGACCATTGAAATCGTTTAAAACTCGACAAAAACGTTCGACTTATTTGGGGACTTTTTCAAAACCGTCAAAATCCCTAAATTGCAAACAACCGTAACATCGGTCCTATTTGAGCGCAATAAACTTAATAGGGGGTTTTGGAAAGGATTTTAATCGACTTATTGTTAGAGATTGTTCTTTGATTTATTCTTATAGCTCAATTAGTTTCCCTGGAATGCCCACTTGAAAAATGGCCGAAAAAGGCAGTGTGGTATGTATAAAAAATGGTGGAAATCGATGCTCCTTTTTTGCAATTCTGGCAGAAATCGACAAACAATCGGAGAGCAATAAATCAAATGGCATTTTGAAGAGCAAATGATAACGACGAGAACAAGCACATAGTGGAGTTCCAAATTGAAGAAGGAAATAAATAAATGACGTTTCCGTAATGTTATTTATTTTTGGCCGAGATGAGAAGAAATTTGGATTGTGAATATTTTTTTACAACTCCATATCGATGTATTTATACTCCCTGAGTACGAATTCATCATTCACTTCCCACAAAACCCACTTTTTCGGGAAAAATCGTCGAAAAATGTATGAAATGTGTTTTACCCCATTAAGCTGGCTATCCGGAAAAAATGGAAAAATATGTAAACGTTGATTTAGTCTCCACTTCGCAATGATATCCGTTGCGTTTAATTTAATGCACCCAAAAATATAGGGTTGGTTCATTCCTTAATTTTTATTTTTCCTCAATGTACCCAAAGTGTAGTTCTTATCGTTTTGCATTAGAAAAATTTCCGTTTCTGTTTCACTAAAATCAGTATACTGCGCGTGAATGGAAATGCAAATTCAGCCCTTGACATCGTTCACTGTAATTCAGCCCTTCAAACCGTTTTTCCGCCGATAAAAAATACGTATCTTGGAGTTTTTTATGCTCCACCCCAGATAGACAGTCGTGATCATCACGTCATGCATACAATTGATGAAGCAAATTTTACAGCATATTGACTACATGTCATGATGCAAAACCGTGAATTCATTTAGTGTAGTGAATGTACAAAGCATTTTGATCTCAATATGTCGTTTACAAATGCATCGTACGTTTGAAGCCCGTTGAACTCATATCGCTGTGCTCAAGTGTCCATAATTAATATCTGCAAATTTTACGTCATATGGAAGTCATCCAATGACTGTGTTGATGAATTTACTGGGTTAGCACTGGTAGTAGAACATGCCATGCAAGCAATATGACGGCGATATGCATGTTTGTCAATGATACATTCGATGAGCATAACATGACGGCGATGTGCGTGTTTCTCAGTGATACATCCTATGACGACGATATGCATGTTTCTAAGTGATACATTCGTTGAGCGCAATATGACAGCAATATGTATATTTTGTCAGTGATACATCCCAGCAGCACAATATGATGGCGATATGCATGTTTCTCAGTAATACATTCCATGACGGCAATATGCATGTTTTCAGTGATACATTCGGTGAACGCAATATGCGCGCGATATGCATATTTCTCAAAGGAAACGTTGCGAGGTTGATGTCTCCGATTTCGATAAAATTTGGCATGCTTGTAGAATGGGTAAAAATAGGCGACACGTATTTTTTTATATCGGCGGAACCCGATTTTTAAGGGTTGAAAAGCACCCTCGAAAATTGGGGTGTTTTTCGTTTTTCGTCGATAACGTTTTAACAGTATGAGATATGGAAAAACTTCCAATTGCAACAATGTTTATTTTTTCGTGTACTATACATTGGAGATGAGAACGATGCAGATAGCAACAAATTTCATATTGTTTATTGCAAAAATGCAATTTTTTCAACCGTATCTCCGAGAATTTTTAATCGATTGGGATGTAAATTTGCATACATGTAGAGAATGAAAAAGTGCGGATACGAATTTTTTCTTTTTCCGATATCTCACAATTAAGGGGTTGAAACTGCCCGTTGATTTTTTTGCCGAGAGCATCGTATTATCAGCTAGCCGTTTGGTATTTCGGTCTAAATTCACGTCATTATACGTTCGTGTTATGACGCAATTGCATATTTGTAACATTCCAGCCCCTCCACCCCGCCCCCAACGGTCCCCCTCTCGAAAGCGAAACGTTCAAAGTTCTTACCGTGCGGCATGGACGAAAATTTGTAGAAATAAAAATGGGTTACAAAGAAAGTACAATCAGTCAAAAGAGTCAATACACATTTTCTCGTTTTGGCGGAACGACACTCTTAAGGGGTCAACGCACCCTTTACAACTTCGTTCTTTCTATAGCTCGTGAACGAGCCGAAATAAAAATAAAGTTCGATAGGAAAAAATGTTGTATCCTTGGACTACTAGACGTTCATGATGATAATGATGAGTACAGCAATAAATGGCGTGTTGTTTATTGCAATAATTCGTGAATTACTTGTGAAAAATCACACTTCAGTTTTCCACTAATATGGGCAAAGGCAAGGATCGCAATCACGGACTGACTTCCTGCTTCGGGAAGCAACTGGATTATAATTGTATATTTACGAAGAAATTCTCCCCCGCCACGTACTGCCTTTGAAGATTACAACATAATCGGAAAAGTGTTCTCGCGCTTACTCATTTAGGAAATGTTTTTTTTTATGGATTATACTTATTACAACAATGATATTCATGATAAAAGTGTTTGAAACAAAGAGATTTCTTACACCACGCACAAGTGATAAGAGCTGCTTCGCCGCATATATCGCATGTCGGTACATTTTGTGAAAAGCAAAATTCTACCGGATTTTCGAAGTTTGGTGGTCTTTCTTCTTCGTCCCCGCTTTTGTACCACGCATATTTAAAAAGATTTGTAAACCGTGGGGAAGCAAACTGGTTGTGTATAAGAGATTGTAATTTAACAATATTGTCTCTCAAATGCAGATTGACATCGTAATTGTATAATATTACTGCGTCAGAAAAGCGTTGGACGAAGTTTTTCCATACACGGAAGGCATAAACATCAAGGGGCTGTATCATTCCAGTCGTACCTGCAGGAATTACTAATTATCATATGGACTAATTGTCTACAGAACTAATGAAACTGGTGCAATATATTTACCTGCTGGAATGGTTAAAACTTTAATGTCTTTCCCTTGTATATCCATTTCTTTAAATGCAGTTGGACATTGACCGCTCCAAGAATCCAGAAGTATTACCGATTTTGGACCCGTATTGGGAATAAATACTTCTTGGAACCATCGCTTGAAATGATTAGTCATCAATTTTCCTGATTTCGAAGCCAAAAGAAATATATTTTCGGCTCTGAACATAGTTTGTTCTACTCGAGGACCAAATTTGCCAGTAGGTTCGTTTAAAACGATGAACATAGGTGCCAAAAGCTTGCCACTCGCAGAAACTAAAGGCTGTATAGTATAACTGTGTGTTCTTGATGTTTTCGATTGCACGACTGCCTCAACGGATTTCTGCCCTTCTTTCGCCAATGTGCGGCCTGTATGTAGCTCTAAATTGAACCCACTCTGATCAGAATTAAATGTGTTTTCAGCCCCAACGTTGGCTATGTTGACTTTCACCATTTCTATAAATTCGGTAGCTTTGTTTTTAAGTGTATCAGCGTTTAATAATTGTTGTTTTGTTACATATTTAGTAATCTTCCGTGACACAAATCCATGTTGGTTTTTGAATGTTTTTAGCCAAGAAGTGGATGCTTGGCAATTTACGGCTGGTATTTCTACAATTTCTCGTGCACGTAAGGCCCATCGTCGAAGATCTATATCATGGACAGGCAGCCTTTTGTCCAAAGCATCATTAAAAAATGTTAACGTGTAGTGCGCTATCTTTGTTAACTTTTCTTTGTAGGTGCCACCCTTATTTATACTATGGGCCCACCAGCGCAACTGCGGCTCTGATTTCACCTTTTTGAATTTCGTTGGAACAGATGATAACTTTCTATTCCCATTTGCCCCGGGTCTCCAGTAATCTATAGCTCTTGTCTTGTATTCGTAACTCAATTCTTCTATATCTTGAGTACATACATTTTCATCAATTTTTGGATCTAGGTATCGTTGTCCGTGCCAATCTACTTCACTGTCATCTTCTATTGCGGCTGCTTCATGAATTTCATTTGGTGACAGAAAATCCAAACCAGGTTCGACTTCCATTTTCGTAGGTTGATCCATCGCTTCAATGATCATGTTTTCTACATCCTTACTGAACTGTTTTTCCTGTTTGGTGATTGGAGTGCGAGGCAAATTCATAGCACTTATCGCTATGGAAAGAAGTTGACTAACATTCACCGGATTATCGTATATTTTTATTTGTATTTCGAACTCAAAATGTATGGCTGGCTTCTCCGTCGTAACTGCATCAATAATGATCGTTGGTGAATTTATATGACTTGAAACCCAATTGATAAATACACACGAAAAAAAACAACGGCGACACATGCTATTACCAGAACTGCTATTAATCTTTAAGAAGGCGATTTCAAGGTTATCATGAGAGCCGCTCTTTGCACCGTTGTCGCTCTTTGCGAACATTTATTTATTTCATTCATTGGTTCCGCTGTTTGTGAAATTAAAGTTAAAGATAAAGATTAAATTATGCTGCGTTATAAGCTGATAAAAATGTTTGCATCATTCTGTTCATGAGTTGCAGCGGCAACCCAAAAACGCTGTAACCTCTGCAGATAATGCCTTCGATACGGTGAGCGGAGTGGAATTTCTTCGTATATATACAATTGTAATCCAGTTGCTTTCCGAAGCACGAAGTCAGTCCGTGATTGCGAGCGTTGCTTCTGCCCATATGAGTGGGAAACTGAAGAGTGATTTTTCACAAGTAATTCATGAATTATTACAATAAACAACATGCCATTTGTTGCTGTACTCATCATTATCATAATGAACGTCTAGTAATCGAAAAATACTACATTTTTTCCGTTCGAACTTTATTTTTATTTCGACAACGAGAAAATGTGCATCGACTATTTTGACTGATTGTACTTTCTTTGCAACCCTTTTTTATTTCTAGAAATGTTTGTCCATGCCGCACGGCAAGAACTTTGAACGTTATTGCTGTACTCATCATTATCATCATGAACGTCTAGTAGTCGAAGAATACAACATTTTTCCATATCGAACTTTATTTTTATTTCGGCTCGTTCACAAGCTATAGAAAGAACGAAGTTGTTAAGGGTGCGTTCACCCCTTAAGAGTGTCGTTCCGCCAAAACGAGAAAATGTGTATTAACTCTTTTGACTGATTGTACTTTCTTTGTAACTCATTTTTATTTTTACAAATTTTCGTCCATGCCGTACGGTAAGAACTTTGAACGTTTGCCTTTCGAGAGGGTCCCCCTTGGGGGGGGGGGGGCTGGAATGTTACAAATATGCAATTGCGTCATAACACGAACGTATATTGACGTGAATTTAGACCGAAATGCCAAAAGACTAGCTGATTATATGATGCTCTCGGCAAAAAAATCGACGGGCACTTTCAACCCCTTAATTGTGAGTTATCGGAAAAAGAAAAAATCCGTATCCGCATTTTTCCATTCTCTACATGTATGCAAATTTACATCCCAATCGATTAAAAATTCTCGGAGATACGGTTGAAAAAATTGCAATTTTTGCAATAAACAATATGAAATTTGTTGCTATCTGCATCGTTCTCATCTCCAGTGTATAGTACACGAAAAAATAAACATTGTTGCAATTTGAAGTTTTTTCATATCTCGTACCGTTAAAACGTTATCGACGAAAAACGAAAAACACCCTAATTTTCAAGGGTGCTTTTCAACTCTTAAAAATCGGGTTCCGCCGATATAAAAAAAATACGTGTCGGCTATTTTTACTCATTCTACAAGCATTCCAAATTTTATCGAAATCGGAGACATCGACCTCACAACGTTTTCTTTTCAGTGATACATCCCATGATCGCAATATGACGGCGATATGCGTGTTTCTGTGATACATCCTATGACGGCGATATTCATATTTCTAACAAGGAGAAGGCAGAGCCTGGATGTCGCGAATCGGGTTCTCCTTTCGCGTGGTGAAAGTTGAAGACCTCCGAATTAACGTCGTTTTTTTATTTTTGTTCCAATAAGCCTTAGTTGCTGAGATATGGCGATTTGAAAATGTGGGAGTTTTGTCTCGCGCGTAGAGTGCGTTGAGCGTTGACACTTGAGACAACAGCGGCGGTAATTATTCGGAAAGTGACCCCCACCAGGGAGGGGAGTGGGTGGCGGGGGGGGGGGGGGGTGTTATAGATTTTGACCCCCTGAACACGATGGTGGAGAGAAATCGCGGCGGTCACCCCCCTATAAAAAGTTATGGGGTGTTGAAGTTAAAAATTTATTACTGACTTTTTCAATCTTCGTTCTCCGGAGTATCATCCGTTGCCAGTGGAAACATATTTTTAATCGCCTCAAAAAATGCCGAAATCCGTTCCGTGTATGCGTGGTTTCGTTTGAAAAGAAATTCAGCAACATACGCAGGCCAAAACTTCTTTCGCCGCCCGTACTTTGGAATTGCTCCGCGCAGATCCCTCCACAAACGCTCAATATTTTGAGTGTGAGCCTTTGTCTCTGGATCAACGAAATTCATCGCATGATTCACCGTGAGATGAATGAAATTTTCATGGCTCAAGCAATTATATGCACGCCAGCAATCTGAATAAATTGTGGTTCCCTCAATGATATGTTCTTTTATTGCGGCCAAAAGCGTTATTGCATCGCGGGTTTCCACCGGAACAATAAATGTTTCTTTTGTAGCCCGATCGATGCCGCCGAATACCCACTGCCCTGTGACGATGCGGCCCTTATTATTTTTTCTTTTACCGATTTTGGCTTCGTCTATTTCGACAATTTGTCCTACTCCTCCTATCTTTCGCCGTGTTTTTTCCACCCAGGACGAACAAACCTAAGGTACATAAATAATTATGTATACCGATAGAAATGGTTTGCGAACACATTCGCTCATACTCATACATACTCGCGTACGCAGACACATACCTCTCGACAAAAAGACAGCCAGTCAATGATTGTTTCAGACGATAAATCGAGCTCTGCTCTTAGCCGAGCAACATGTGGAGGAGGGAACCACACAAAATACGCGATAAAGCGGCATATCGTTTCGGGTTTGAGGTGTACTTTGCTAAACCATGTGTCCGTAAATGCCGATATGCGGTAACTACATCGTATTTTCCGTCTTTTTTTTTATTTACAGTTTTATAAAAATTATTCGAGCACTGGAGTTTTAAAGTGTTCCGATTTACTTTAATGACTGCCTTACAATCGCGACACACAATTTGTTGCCGAATCACGTTGTACTCGAAAAGAAAATCAAGTAATTTCTCCCAGTCATCGACAAGACGCAAAAATTCGTACAGTTTCATTATTCACGGATCGAATTAGACTAACCACGATAACCAGGCAAAAATTCCATGTCCTCAGTAATCGTATACATATTATAATCATGTACACGTATACTTACCGCACTTGTTGATACATTTTGGTACCGAGGTCGAGTTCTAGAAACGAAAACATCGAACACAACACTCGTAGTCCTTACCTACATGTGTACGTGTACATATGCGAATCGTAGAAGGTATGTGTATTATTTTTCAAAACCCCATAACTTTTTATAGGGAGGTGACCGCCGCGATTTTTCTCCACCATCGTGTTCAGAGGATCAAAATCTATAAACCCCCCCACCTCCCATCCTCCTCTCGGGTGGGGGTCATTTTCCGAATAATTACCGCAAAGTCTTATGAGAGATTATGAAATAAAAATAAAAATTGAATTAAAAATATATACATTCGAGAAGTATATTCGTCAGTGATACATCCCATAAGCGTAATATGACAGCGATATGCATACAAATCCAGAGTGATACAAATACGCAGACACAAAGAAAATGTACACAAGTGTTAGAATGGCTAGGTCGGTAGCGCGCTCAGCTCTCGAATTAGAAGACGTGGTTCAAACCGTAGGTAGGTACAAAATTTAACTAGGCAGAATACGTTTTGATTCCATTTATCATATAGGCAGGAACATAAATTAAGGATATGGAGATATAAAAATCCTATCCAGATTTTTTAAATCAATATTCTTGGATTTTTTTATATTTTTCACGCTATGACACTAATATGAGCTCTTTATGAGCACAGCAAATCTACGCCACGGCATGCCGCTAATATGAGCTCCGTATGAGTACAGCATAGTTCCGTCACGCCATGCCGCTAATATGAGCTCCGTATAAGCACTACAGTTTCTTCACGCCGTGACACCCATATGAGCCCCATATGCACTCACTTATTGTTAGATATTCGTGAGCCAAATTTGAGAGTCTGATGGATTCAATGCATGCATATTCGCGTGAGAACAACTTTGCTTCATTTGGATGTATTATTGTGAATCATCATGTGATGCAAATATGACTTCAACGGGAGCACTCATAAGGGATACACAGCTGTGAGACTTTCTATGCCGCAGTGATGATGTACATATGATGTCAATATGAGGTACATCCATCTATCTGGGAACGGAAATCATTTCCACAATTTCAGATCTTTACCCGATTTCCTCTTTCACTCTCTTACCTCCGCATATGATCTCGACCCATTGGGACAACGGTACTACCGTTTCCGCTCTGCTCCTCCCAGTTACGACAGAATACCCGTATATCTGCACGATGCCGTATTTTTCCTCACGTCAAAGGCAGCCTGCTGCATTTTTCCACGCGGCATCTGTAGCCCGAACGAACAGGAGTTGCACCAGGCAGCGACGAAAAGGAAACCGGCTACGTGCGCAAGAGAAAATAGAGAGCGGGAGAGAGTGCTCCGACTTTCTTCTTCCTACCCGCTGCAAGGCTACTTTTGGTATATAAGGCGTCGCGAGGAACAAGAAGGTTCCACAAGGCAGCTCACTCTGCAGCGTCTGAAAAATTATTATTGCAGGAACAAAGTATAAATAACTGACCAATACATACACTTCAGTAGGGTAAGCTGGTATAGGAGTACGCAGGTGATAAGAGTACGCAGTTAAGCTAATGACGAAACGCTTTGCTAATTGAAGCTAACTTCTGTTGTGTTTTGACCGCCTCACAGGGTAAGGGTTTCTGACAAAAAAAATCCAAAGTGAAATAAAACGGAGAGGCTAGGTAAGTTTGAAGTTATGGTTGCAATTTCTCATTTATTTTTGACATTTTCAAAGCATTACAATTACGGTACACAATTTACTTTCTTTAAAAACAACTATTCATTACGTACGCTGGTTTACTAAGGTTATTATTCAAAATGAAAGTAATTTCGCATCTCATCAATAAATGACAGTAACAGTCATGTTTGTTAAACCCATTAACGCCCAAGAATCGTGATTTTTTCCTTCATTTTCAAGCCAGATTTTTATTATATAAAAAAAATCATAAAAAATGAAGAGATACGTTCCATAGTATTTTCGAGGGTGCTCTTTCAGAATCTGGGGTCAAAATCGGGTGTTGTCCATTAGGAAAAAAAATATGGCGGCTTTTAAACAAAAAAAAACAGGAAAAATCGATGACATTTTTTTTTCAAAATTTTTTTTCACCTCGAAGCCGTTGAAAAGTCCGGTTTTTTTTTCAACCATGGGTGCATAGAATAGTGACGATTGAACAATCAATTTT
This sequence comes from Ophion obscuratus, assembly GCA_964007375.1. NCBI lineage: Eukaryota > Metazoa > Arthropoda > Insecta > Hymenoptera > Ichneumonidae > Ophion > Ophion obscuratus. Next base: position 6,508,605 of record OZ023316.1, on the reverse strand, counting down.
TTAAATTCGTCGTTGCCAACATTTTCACCCCCAAAATGGCGCTTTTCACCCCCTGAGTGACACGAAAAATTTCACGCTCGGTGTCCCAAATGAAAAGTAGTTGGATTTGGACGAAAATTGGTACTCGGAGGTTTTTGAGGTCGCTGATTACGATTCTGTTCTCAGAATTCCAAAATTCAAAATGGCCGATCAAATATGGCGGACACAAATGCAAAAGTTCATTTGAATTGGATAAAACTGTTTTAATGTATTAATCAATACATTAATACATTAAATATTCGTTTAATGTCTTAATGGATTAATACATTAAAATATTTTTGCCTTTGGGTATTTAAATACCCAAAGGCTTTCGAATTTTTAGAGCAGAAATATAATAAGCGACCTAGAAAACCCCCGAGTGCCACGTTTTATCCAATTCAAATGAACTTTTGCATTTGTGTCCGCCATATTGGATCCACCATTTTTAATTTCGGAATTTTGAGAGCAGAATCATAATCAGCGACCTCGAAAACCCCCGAGTGCCACGTTTTATCCAATTCAAATGAGCTTTTGCATTTGTGTCCGCCATATTGGATCCACCATTTTTAATTTCGGAATTTTGAGAGCAGAATCATAATCAGCGACCTCGAAAACCCCCGCGTGCCACGTTTTATCCAATTCAAATGAATTTTTGCATTTGTGTCCGCCATATTGGATCCGCCATTTTGAATTTCGGAATTTTGAGAACAGAATCGTAATCAGCGACCTCAAAAACCTCCGAGTACCAATTTTCGTCAAAATCCAACTAATTTTCATTTGGGACACCGAGCGTGAAATTTTTCGTGTCACTCAGAGGGTGAAAAGCGCCATTATGGGGGTGAAAATGTTGACCACGACGAATTTAAAAAATTGATTGTTCAATCGTCACTATTCTGTGCACCCATGGTTGAAAAAAAACCGGACTTTTCAACGGCTACGAGGTGATAAAAAAATGTTTAAAAAAAGTGTCATCGATTTTTCCTTTTTTTTGTTGTTTAAAAGCCGCCATTTTTTTCCAAATGGACCAAACCCGATTCTGACCCCAGATTCTGAAAGTGCACCCTCGAAAATACTAGGGAACGTATCTCTTCATTTTTTATGATTTTTTTTATATAATAAAAATCTGGCTTGAAAATGAAGGAAAAAATCGCGATTCTTGGGCGTTAATGGGTTAAAATGTGCAAGTGGTATAAGAGTACGCAGTGCTTGGCTGTGTCGGAGTACGCGCATACTCTTATACGACTGTTGTTAATTTTTGTTTACAAGCATACAAAGTATAGAAAAACATATATTCATATATATATTATATATTGAGACGTCCAGGTCCGTCTCATCAACCCCACCACAATTTGAAAAAGGTAACCGATTACAGGAGTAGGAAGCGGTAAGCGAGAGATAGATCGACATAAAAACAGGGTCAAATAGCTCGGACCTACAGAAAAACAAGGTATAGCACGCTAGTAGTATAACAGGACCGGTTCTAACTCAGGGATCTCAGGGGGGAGCGGGGCGGGGGGCTCCAGCGCGGGGGACCGAGGGCAGACGTCACGCGGCAGGGAGGGGGAAGGCGCTGTAGAGGGGGAAAGCAGTACAGAGGGGTCTAGCACGAGGTAGCCGGGAGGGGGGGGGGTGACGTCACGCGGCGAGGGGGAGGACGGCGATGCCAACCGTGCGGGAGGGGGGGGGGGTGAATAGAACGAGACAACAATCATAATTAGCATGTACTTATTCTTTTTTTTTTCCTATAAATTACATACAGAAGTGTTGCAATAGAACATTTTCATCAACAATGGAAGAATTTGAAATACAAATTATCAGAGTGTTTAATACATAATACCGTGTGTGTGTGTGTGTGTGCGTGCGTGTGTGTGTGTGTGTGTGTGTGTGTGTGTGTGTGTGTGTGTGTGTGTGTGTGTGTGTGTGTGTGTGTGTGTGTGTGTGTGTGTGTGTGTGTGTGTGTGTGTGTGTGTGTGTGTGTGTGTGTGTGTGTGTGTGTGTGTGTGTGTGTGTGTGTGTGTGTGTGTGTATGCGCGTGTGTGTGTTAAATAATGAAAAAATAAAATAAGAAATCGATGTCGATGCAATCGTTCTGAAACAAACAAAACATGCATTTTTGTCTCATTAATCTATATGACGCATTTACATTATTTACAATGATACCAAAGTTGACTGGGGATACTTACAATTGGCACGGTATACATTTATGCAGGTGGTACACATGTCGGGTGGAATTATTTGATGCAGTGGATCTCGACAGTCGCTGCAGAAAATTCCCCTCATCTCAGCATAGCGTTCGCGGTAGTGACCATACACTCTTATGGCTTGTACAAACGCGTCCCGTTCGTGGAAATAGCACGAAGTGCAATACTTCGCTCGACCATTTGTTGTGAAGTAAAAATAATTCACACAATATTTGGCGTTCTGGTCGAGAAGATAAATTTGAAGCATGCCCATTCTATTTTCCCGCACATCGTGGTTTTCACCATCAGGTCCACTTTCATACGCGGAATCTACCGATTCGATATCACTTTCCAGATCGTCTACATCCATAACGTCTATTTCGTTGTCGTCGTCGTCGGCGATATCAATCACATTAACTTCGCGGATTTGATCAGCCATTATTGCACTTTTCTTTTTTTATACGGTTCTTTCGCTTTAAAACGCGCCTCGGAGGTTGGAGACTGGAATGGGGAAAAATCCTGTCCCGATTCTTTCTGAGGTTTCGATTTTTTGGATCTCTATTGGGATGCAGAATGGTGGGGATGGTCTCGCTCGAATTTTTCCATACTTCAACGCTAGGATATGCAAACGGTTTTTCTCCTCGGCCTGTAGGAAATAGGGGGATGGGTAGGGAAAAAAATGGCCTTCTACGATGTCGAAAGATTTTTTCTCAATGTTTTTTTCTCTCTTGACTGTAGGCAAGGGTGTTGATGCACTGTAAAAATGCGACCCTACATCGTGGAGGCGAAGGCTGACCTGCTAGGACTCATCTCAAGTATTGAATTTTACGATCTCCACAAAACCACGTTTGAAAACAACGTATGGAGACCCATAAAATTGGTTTCTCATAGCGAAGATCCCAGTATTTTGGGATTTCGGATTCCTATACATGCACAACGTGAGCACAGACGTCCTATCGGTTCGCATATATAATATATATATATATATATATATATATATATATATATATATATATATATAGTATAGTATGTCTCTCCCACTCACGTCTCTGACACCATGTTGAATATTTGGTCTAGATATCGAATGGCGTTTAATGTCAGTCAGCAACACGGCCGGTCCTTAAAAACTCGTAAAATCCCTCACAGACCCTACATTGATCGCTCTATTTTGTTCTGCTCTATCCCCGACTCTATACGAATGATGATATAAAAAAGCCTGAAAGGGGAGGCTGTTAGACTTCTAATATAATGATAAAGAGGGAAAATAATTGTTTTCTTTAAAATGTGGAACGTTGTGATTGCTGCTGCTCGGAATTTTTAACACTTTGAATGGAGCAGTCAACAAACCAACATCGTTTCTTACTTCAACAGTTTTTTTAAACTTATAAATATGTGTAGCATCGTGTTAGAACAAAGACTACGAGAACAAGCTATACTCATAAATTCGGTGGAAGAGTACAATGTGTGGGAGCAACAATGCAGTGAATTAATTGAATCGTCGGAGAACCAAAGTCGAAATAAACGTCCGCGATTGACAATTGGTAATCGCCAATCATTAATCGCTCAGATAGCGCGACTTGAAAGTTTGAAAAATTCGATACGTCAACGTTTTGTTCATGAGGGGGCTGGATGTAGTGCGCGAGGAAATGGTTTGATTTGGCGGAACATTGAGACGGCATTCGAAAGTCGCATACTGACTGGTTCAGTAATTAACCGCAACCATATTGAACCACGTCAATTTCTCGAAGATGCCCGAGACATAGTGCTTTTACATGTGAAAAACGTTGTTGAACAACATTTTAGTGTAAAGGTTAATACCACGTTCAATGGTGAGTTTGTGGCAGGTGATAAGCACGCAAACAAAAGTGTCAATACAAAAAACTTTGAACTTTTTCAAACATCCGATTTAGACGAGTGGTATGAACAACGCGTTGTCGAACCCACTCTAGCATCCCTTGACGAATTTCAAGAACGCGATAGTGGCTGGAGCTTATTAAAAATTCTAAATTTAACCATAAATGTGAATAAATATAATCCAATGCGTGCCGGTTGCCACCTTAAATTGCCACAGGAAGTAATGACAAAGCGTGCAGTAGTAAATATAAAGTCCAATGACAATGCGTGCTTTGCGTGGTCCGTGGTCGCGGCTCTATACCCCGCCGAACGTAACAGTGATCGTGAATCGTCATATCCGCATTTTTCGACGGTTTTAAATCTGCAGGGTATTGCCTTCCCTATGACTCTAGAAAAAATTAAAAAATTCGAACGACAGAATAATTTATCAATCAATGTGTATACCGTCGAGAAGAAGAAAACCCTTCCAATACGCATTAGTGAGTACAAAAGGGATAAGCATATAAATTTGCTGTACCTTCAAGATCCATCAGACACCAATGTTGGACATTTTGCGTGGATTAAAAATTTATCCAGGCTAGTGAGCTCGCAACTTAGCATGCTGGACCATCGAAAATATATCTGCGATCGGTATGTAAACCTACAATACAATCAAATATGCGACATACTTATATATTTGAAAAAAATCGATCGAATAAAAACAATTAAATCATTTTGCACAGGTGCTTGCATTACTTCAGTTCGAATGTGAAACTAGAGTCACACACAACGGATTGTGGAAAGCTGAACGAATATGCCATTCAGTTGCCACGCGAAGAGGACAAGTGGCTCACTTTCAACAACTTTGATCGGAAGCAGCGTCTCCCCTTCGTTGTATACGCAGACCTTGAGTGTGTCTTGTCGAAAACCGACGATCCAAATAGGTATCAGCATCACAAAGTATTCACTGCTGCGTATTACGTGCATTGTTCATATGACAATTCCCTATCCACATATCAGTCGGCTCGCAGTGATAATTGCATTTCCTGGTTCGTTCAAGAACTGAAAAGTTTAGCTATTCGCGTGAAAACCATTTTATGTACGAATGTCCCCATGATACATTTGACACGCGAGGAATGGACAGAATTCCGCCGCGCTACGCACTGCCACATATGTGAGAAAATATTTACGCAAGGCGATACACGCGTTAGAGATCATTGTCATTTGACTGGGCGTTATCGAGGCCCCGCGCATTCGAACTGCAATTTGAACTTTCAGCAATCCTTTTTCATCCCCATCGTATTTCACAATTTATCCGGATATGATGCGCATTTCATTATTAAGGAAGTAGCTACAGCTTTCGAAGGCAGTGTCGAAGTACTTCCCATAACAAAAGAAAAGTATATTTCATTTACGAAAAATGTGAAACTCACGAATGATACGCGAAATGACATCAAATTGCGATTTATCGATTCGTACAGATTTCTCAATACTTCTCTCGATAAATTAGCATCGTTTCTTACCAAGGATAAACTAAAAATTTTGAAATCTGCAATTCCTAACAATCAACAATTCGATTTATTGACGCGCAAAGGTGTTTTCCCATATGAATATGTGGATGACGTCAGTAGGCTGCAAGAAACGTGTCTACCGCCAATTGACTCATTTTACAGTTCATTGAGTGGTGGCACTGTAAGCGAGAGCGACTACACACACGCGGAAAATGTCTGGAAGGAATTTTCTATTCAAACGTTAGGCGAATATAGCGATCTATATTTGAAAACGGATGTCCTGTTATTAGCTGACATATTTGAAAATTTCCGTGATAGCTGTATTGAGAGCTATGGACTTGACCCGGCATGTTACTATTCACTCCCCGGGTATACATGGGACGCAATGTTGAAGCATACGAGTATTACATTCGAATTGCTCACTGACATTGACATGGTCATGTTTATCGAACGTGGCATACGTGGCGGACTAAGTCAATGTTCGAACAGATATGCTAACGCGAATAACAAATATATAGAGTCACACGATCCGTCTAAAGCTTCATCGTATCTCATGTATTTCGATGTAAACAATTTGTACGGCTGGGCAATGTGTCAATTTTTGCCTTATGCAAATTTCAAATGGGTCAACGACCTGTCAAATTTTGATGTATCATCAATCTCAAACGATTCACCTACGGGCTACATTCTCGAGGTAGACTTAGATTATCCACAAAATTTACACGATGCACATAGCGATCTTCCGTTTTGTCCAACGCGTGGAAAACCACCCGGTAAGCGGCAGGACAAGTTGCTCGCAACTTTGTACAATAAAGAGCGCTATATTGTACATTACCGGAATGTTCAGCAGTGTCTACGCCATGGGCTCCGTATAACAAAAATCCATCGAATATTGCAATTCCAACAATCTCCATGGTTACGGTCTTACATCGAGCTAAACACACAATTCAGAACCATGGCGAAAAATGATTTTGAAAAAAATGTATATAAGCTGATGAATAATGCGGTATTTGGCAAAACAATGGAAAACGTTCGAAATCACGTTGACGTGAAACTGTTGACAAAATGGGAGGGGAGATATGGTGCCGAGGCCATGATCGCGAAGCCCAACTTTCACAGTAGGAGCATCTTTTCCGAAAACTTGATTGCCGTTGAATTGCGTAAACTTGAAGTGAAATTCTTCAAACCAATATATGTCGGTATGTGCATACTCGATATATCGAAAACGTGTTTGTACGAGTTCCACTATGATCATATGGCTCCATTGTATCGTGAAAAATGTAAGATAATGTACACCGATACCGATAGCCTTATCTACCACATTGAGTGCGAAGATGTATATGAAGGTATGAAGCAAACTATTGTCCGGTTCGACACGAGTGATTATCCCATCGATAATGTTTTCGATATTCCATTAGTAAATAAGAAAGTGCCAGGTCTCATGAAGGATGAAAACAACGGTGCTATAATGACGGAATTTGTCGGACTTCGGTCAAAAATGTATGCGTTAAGAGTAGATGGTAAAAAGGATACCAAAAAAGTTAAAGGTGTAAAGAGTGGCGTTGTCGCAAGAACAATAACTTTTGATGATTATATGCAGTGTTTAAATGAGGAGATTGAAGTGTGTCGGAGCCAAACGTGTATAAGATCCACACTGCACGATGTATATACTATTCGCGAAAGAAAAATTGCTCTTAGTCCATACGATGATAAGCGATATATCATACCCAATAGCACAAACACATTACCATGGGGACATTACAGAATACCATTTTAACACCGCTATATTCTATAACATCGCAATATCTTTGTGTATATTCTTCAATTGGTAGAAAATAAAGAAGAAAAAAAAACATTACCCTTTGTAATCCATATATTCATTCAAACTATTTTCCTCCATATCGTCGTGACGCATTTTTCCAGGGGGAAAAAAGATTCAAATGCGAGGGGCAAAAAAAAAAGAAGAAAAAAAGAGCTACCCAAGGAACACATGATGCGGTGTCGGGGAAGACGGGCTCTTCATCCTTTGCAGCACGTGCGGAGATGGAGACGGCACTTGACCGCCACTTGTTAGGGCTTTCGGCAGAGAGGAAGGAGTCATAAATTCAAAAAAGATTTTTTATTGTCCACTACAAATCAGATGTATTTATCCAACTATTATGGGTATTGTCGAACCCCAACCATTTTACAAACATTTGATTGCCACGTTTCTTCAGTACTTTTTCCACGAGATAGATATCGGGATATTTAACTTTTAGAAGCTCTTGCTCGTAGAAACCACCTGCAATAGGTTTATCCGTATGGTCTTTCAGGCTATACATTACAGGGCTTGTGTTTTTCACGCTATATATTGTAAATATTTCCGTTGTCCAGTTTGGTGTGTAACCCTTTTCAAATACACTCTTAAATTTACTGATTCTCACGTTATCGCCAATTTTGAATTTTGGTGGCTTCTTCATTGGAGGTTGAGTCTTGTTAAAAACTTGTCGCAATATTTTCTTCTCGTTATCGACATTGACATTCCTTGGCTTCATTCTAATTGTACGGTGTACAGAGTCGTTATACTCGACAATTAAATTATCAAGAATATCGATCCACTTAAAATTACCACGAAGGCTAAATTGCTTCCACATTTTGTTTTTCAGTGTACGATTAAAACGCTCGCAAATGGATGCTTTTAAATTACTATATGTTGAATACATGTTAATATTGTGCTTTTCCATTAGAGACTTGAAAGTGGAATTATAAAATTCTTTTCCATGATCGACATGCAAGTTCTGCGGTGTCCGTCCTCCCTTATCGATTATCGACTTCATTGCGGCTGCTGTATCTCTGCCATTCTTACTCAACATTGGTGCGGCCCAGGCGAATTTTGAGAAAGTATCGATGACAGTGAGGAGAAATTTATGTTTGGAGTTTTCACGCGCGTATGATGACATATCGACGAGATCAGCTTGCCAGGTTTCGTCCAAACCACGGATGTCCACATGTCGACGAGGATAATTTCGTCGAGCAGGCCTATGTAGCTCCAGCACGAGAGCGCTCTTTTTCTCGTTCATTTTCTAGTCCACTTAGTCGCGCATCCAGTGCAGCAATGGTGCGGGAATTACGAATCACCAAATCTTGTAGAGTTTTGACATCGGTCTCGAGTGTTTTTGCAATGTCTCTCACCGTAGCTTCAAGTCCATTAACCAATAACTGATTACTCTCATTCATTTCTTTGCGTATGTTCTTAATGATATTTCGAGATTTTTTATGTAAAGCACTTAGAGTGATGGCGTCGTCTTGTCCTTCCGGATTAGCGACGTTACACAATCGTTTCTGCCCCAAGTCATAATGGCCATCTGCGGTCGTTCTAAACCCAATCCCAGGTCGGCCCGGAGGACCTTGCCTACTGAGGAGCACACTCTTATTTAATTGGCGTCCAAACACATCGACACTCATGTTGAGAATGCGTGAATTCTCCGATGCTGAGTTAATAAATGATTTCAGCTTCGCGCAATTGCTCGATAATCGATATGATTTCATTTGAATGCGCAGAATTTCCGGCTGCTTGCGATGCCAAAAGTAAGCGAAGACGATCTACTAGCTCATTTGGATTATCCCAATAAATATAGTCCAATTTGGTGTTATTTCTGGCTAGCTTATACTTTGGCATACCCTTTCCCATATGATGATTGACTATATTTGCGATATAAGTATTGAATTTATGACAGGTATTACGTCGTATAGCCTCATTAGGCTTGTAAAATTTTTTGTGCGCATTTGTCGAGATGACAATCTTTTCATAGTTTTTCAAATCGTCTGGTGTGAGAGTTTCGACATTGGGCACTTTTTTAAACAACAGCTCCGTTAATCCAATAGTTTTCGGATAATTCACATCACCCACACGAATATGTTGAGACTCGAAAATTATCGGAGAATTGCCAATCATTAATTTATTTTTTGCGAGATTCCGTACACCATATAATACATCCAAGCTTGCCTTTCTATTTGTTCGTAATAATAGGAGATATTCACCGATTAATTCATCAACATTCTGCGGGTCATCATCATCCTCATATATCAATTTGAAAGAATCTTGTGTTTCACTCTTGAAGGAATCTTGTGTCTCACTCTTCAATTGATTTTTCACACTATTTATCGCATCTCCTTCTTCAGCATTATCACTCACTTTTTCATCCTTAATTTCCTCTTTCGCTACCTCGCCGTTTTTATACGATACCAATTTCTCCAGTGGTCTCACTATAGGCTTAAAGACATCTTGCATTCTCTGCTCATCGCTATCTTTTCCCATTTTCATCATTCGATGCTTTCGTCTGATTGCATTGCTCGCCTTGGCAATTTCACACAATACATCTTTTTCACGCAAAAGTTGTTCGGTCTTCATGTTGTCACTGTCAAGGTATGCACAATACTGTCTCTTCAACCACCAGCGATGAATCATTTATCAATGGTCAGAAAATAATCAAAACCTTGTCTATATCGACCCTCATTAATGCCACTATCCTTGTCAATCGTGATGAATGCATACTTGCCAGAATTCCAGCATTTCATGCACATGTTTTTAAAGCATGTATAAGTCATATCCGTATTAACATGATCGTTGTAGACGTGTTTGACGTTCATATCATCCTGCTTGAAAAGCACCACGAAATTTGCATTATCTCTCACGAGATGTTTGGGGATACGGGTGTACGTCTGACAAAGATAAAAACTGTCAACAATCTCGTGTCTTCCCATGGAAAAGAAGGCTCTAACATTATCCTGTTTTTCACACGCTATATCATCAAAGATGAATATAGAGTTGGATTGTGCCTCACTTGGTGCTATCACTTGTTCATGCGCGTTGAACGGATGAAACGCAACTCCACTCACAGGTTCGAGCAACCGTTCAAGCAACTTATACTTTGGCTGCTTCAGCGATTTGGAATACAAGTAAATGTTCTCAAATCTCAAACCATTGGGATGGATGATAAGAGTGAGCAGAGCGTTGGTTTTCCCACAATTCGATGGACCACAAAACAGTGCACGTATGCTATCCGGCAATAAATTTCCATGACGTTTTTGCCGTTTTTTCGCTCCAGCATCTTCGACCAGTTCATCGAAATTTATCACGGGAAGTCCGCCTCCGATAGTTTGCTTGTTGGGCGTCATCTCACACACGACTAACGGCGAAATCATATAAATAGCATTCTTATAGGGATTATCCATCAGTCGCGTATTGTCTTTAGACATGATTGTGCATGGCAAGAGTGGTAAAGATTTCGTTAACCGCCTAATCAACAAACTCCCAGTTGAACTACATCTGCCCGGGTATCAGTATTGCGGACCAGGCACAAAGTTGACCAAGCGGCTTGCTCGTGGTGATCCGGGTATTAATCCATTGGATACGGCATGCAAACAACACGATATTGCATATTCGAAAAATCCGGATAATCTTGAAGCGAGACATTTGGCGGATAAAGTGTTGTCTGAACAGGCTTGGCAACGTGTTACTGCTAAAGACGCTAGCATTGGTGAAAAAGCGAGTGCTTGGGGTGTGGCAAATATTATGAGGACAAAGAGAAAATTCGGTATGGGGATGAAGGCCCGTAAGGGTGGCGTTTGTTTGAAAAAAATAATTGGCGCCGCAAAGAAGACAATGATTGAAAGTAATGATCCACAAAAGATTATTAAATCAGCTCTAAAGGGTGCTCGTGCAGCTGTAAAGACACAGGGTGGCAAAGTGTGCACACCTCGGGTTCTACCTGTACCTCATAAAATTGGCGGTTTATTGCCGTTCCTCGTGCCCATTTTTGCGGGTCTTAGCGCTGCTGGTGCTTTGTCAGGTGGTGTGGCTAGTATAGCTAAAGCTGTAAATGTTGCTCAAGCAGCTAAACGTGAATTGGATGAAAGTAAGCGCCATAATCGAACAATTGAAGCAATTGCATTGGGCAAGGGCTTACATCTGAAACCATATAAGCAGGGATTGGGTCTTCATATCAAGCCAAAAAACTAGAAGTAACGCTACCTCACCGACCCCTCACCGACATCGACCTTCTTAAATATGCGAAAATCCTCAAGATTCCAAATTTCCGTGGGGTTTACATGCGCGATACATTACCAGCAAGCGGACCCCTGAAATATGAGGCAGCAATTGTAAATTTGGATGAAAATGTCGGTCCTGGAACACACTGGGTCGCTTACAAAAAGACTGGATGGAAAGTCGTGTACTTTGATAGTTTCGGCAATCTTCCACCACCATCTGAACTCATGAGATATTTTCGTGTTGGTAGCGTTAATTATAATTATAAGGGATATCAGGAATATGATACGATTGAATGTGGACATTTGTGTCTGAAGTTTCTTTCTCGACAATTGCAGCACAAAGACAAATATACACTATATATAGGTAGGAAATGACGTCAAGAATTCAGTTGTCAATTTACCAGCACCATGGATGATAGCTTAACTTTGACCATATCTGGCTCATCGTCCATACTCGAGGCGCAGTACTTTCCCCCCATCGAACTCTCGCCACACAAAAGTTATACCCTCGGTCTCGTTGAATTGTTAACCTTCAACTCTATTCCAAATATCGACGTTGACCATGATAAACTTTACGTGGGAGATGAGGTGCTGACGATACCTACGGGTAGCTATGAAATAGAGGATATTGAGGCGTTTGTACAAGCTGAGCTCACGCGTAAAAACATCAAAATTAGCATTAAACCGAATAATAATACGCTACGCAGTGAGATCGAGTGTGATCATGATGTCAATTTTGAGCCGAAAGATTCTATTGGCCATCTTCTAGGCTTCACCGCACGCAAATTGGAAGCCAATAAAAGGCACGAATCTGACCTTCCTGTAGCCATTCTCAAAGTGAACGCCCTACGCGTTGAGTGCAATATTACCGCTGGAGCCTATATTAACGGACAAAAAGTACACACAATTCACGAATTTTTTCCATCCGTGCCACCAGGCTATAAGATCATTGAAGTTCCGTCACACGTTATTTATCTACCAATCACGAGCCGAACGATTGATGCCATACAGCTTCGCATAGTGGACCAGGACGGTGATTTGGTAAATTTCCGAGGTGAAGTAATCACCATACGCCTGCATATAAAGTCGTGATGGGTATAGTTTTCAATAGATCCTCCAATAACAATAAACGGTCATGGATAAAAACAATCAGTCGTCGGACAGCGCCCAAAGTGCTAGCACCGCAAAACGTGCTACTCTTGAAGAATTTGGGTCTCAAAGTGCGTGGCGAAAGCGTGTAAAAAATTATTTAGTCTGTGCTTTGTGCATCTGTTGCGTGAAATGGAAGAAGAAATTGTAAACATTCAAACGCCCGTGGTCTTTGATGAATCCATCATCCATTGTGAGATTCACGCTCATCAGCCATATGCATCTTCAACCTTCAATAACAGCGATGAAATCCGTATTGCCATCCAACATCAAGACCTCTCTATCCTGCCAAGCAAGAGTTCCCTACACATATGTGGGAAATTATCCAAGCGTGATGGGGCGCCAACCACTGCTACAAGTCTCGTCAACAATGCCATTTGTCATTTGTTTGAGGAATTGCGATATGAACTGAATGCCATAGAAATTGATCGTAATAAGAATGTCGGTATTACGAGTGTAATTAAGGGATATTCATCTCTCTCACCGGCCAAAAGTTCTATGCTCGAGAACACTGGATGGCTCGATGTCGAAGAGACCAAGCAGATTATTGATGTATCGGGAAACTTTGATGTGTGTATACCGCTCAGCATGCTCCTCGGATTTGCTGAAGATTATCGGAAAATTGTTGTAAATGCCAAGCACGAGTTGATTCTCACAAGATCAAAGACCGACGACAATGTCATTGTACAAACAGCGCCTGAAGACTACAAACTCGCATTGCATAAAATAGAATGGCTCGTACCGTATGTCACAGTCTCAGATCAGCGAAAAATTCAACTGTTAAAGTTTCTCGCCAAAGACGCACCAATTTCCATGAGTTTTCGTACATGGGAACTGTATGAATATCCATTGCTGCCTGCCACCTCCAAGCACGTGTGGTCTGTGAAAACCTCGAATCAGCTGGAGAAGCCACGATATGTCATACTCGCGCTGCAGACGGAACGAAAAAATAAGAAACAACACAATGCGAGCCACTTTGATCATTGTAATCTGAGCAATGTTAAACTATACCTCAACTCGCAATGTTATCCATATGGAAATTTGAATTTGAACATTGATCAAAATCAATATGCTCTACTCTACGAGATGTATGCAAACTTTCAGCCGACCTATTACAACAAAGAGGCTGAACCATGGCTGAGTAGGATGGAATTTTTAGAAAAAGCCCCCCTCGTTGTCATTGACTGCTCAAAGCAAAACGATTCTCTCAAGTCCGGTCCTGTGGACGTGCGTCTTGAGTTCGAATTAAAAAACAATATTCCACCGCAAACCTCAGCATACTGCATGATCCTCCATGATCGTATTGTCGAGTACAATCCAATTAGTGGTGGGGTGAAAAAATTGGTATAAAATCATGCCAATGATTCGCGTCCACGTCAGTCAGCATGGAGCTTATCATCGATGTGCAGGGCTTTAAGAGACCCATCAACAAATTTGTCCTAAAGGAGATGTCCATCGTCAAACTCCACGACAAGAATGCTGAACCGCTGACGCTCGCCTTCGACGCACCATTTGCATGGAACTCTTTACCGGCCAAGTACAAGATGACAAACAAGTGGCTGGAACGCAATTTCCATGGAATACGATGGGATCACAGCGACATACCATACGAGGCGGCTAGAAAGACAATTCGACAAATCTTGCAAGGAGCTCCAACCATCTATGCGAAGGGTTTCGAGAAATGTTCATGGCCATCAAGATTCACGGATCCCGCAACAAAGGTCATCGATTTGGAGACTCTGGACTGTCCATCGCTGCAGAAGTTGCCGAAAATCACAAACTCCAAATGCCCGCACCATTCCTTCAACACGAAATACAACTGCGCCCATGTGAATGTAAAATCGCTGAAAAGCTGGTTAATTGTATACGAAGCGTTGTGTGAGCGAGGGATTTTTTTTAAATGAATAAAAAACATTTCGATGAAAATATATATCATTTGTGTTCATTTATTCTACGACGAACATAGTTTGAATTTCTCTTTCTCATACATTTCTCATATATTTCAATAATACAGTTTTTTTTTCTTTAAATACATTTTTTTTTAATTTTTTTTTACATATTCAACACTAAAAACGTCGAAAGCGATGGCAAGGCGACTGTGATGCGGACGGCTGTTGCACTCAACGATGCTGCCCCAACGAATTTTGTCTTTTCCACCATGCTTAGAGACGATGGAACTTGACGCTGTTGTATTTTCCGCAACTGCATGTAGAGTTGACCATGGCGCGCGAGTTACAGCATACTCTCAATGATGCGGGCAGCCGTTCGACGATGGTATTCCAACGAATTTTGTCGTTTCCACCATGATGTTCTCACAGTCGATAGAACTCGACGCTGTTGTATTTTCCACCCATGTACCTCATGAAGAGATGATGATCGCGTGCCTCTTGCCGCATACGCTCGAACGTTTCCAAATCTTCGTCGAAAGCCTTCACAAGTCGCGCTGGTAGGAAGACAGTGAACGCATTCGCGATGTCAGCGATGTAGCGTTTCCCAAACTTGGTTTGTACGGCCCTCATGTCGGAGATTGGATGCTCCGAGTGAACGATGAGTTTTGACAGCTTCGTCGTTGGAAGGAATTCCGCCATTCGGCTGACTTTGTTGATACTCGTGAAATCCATTTTCCACACTTGTCGCTTTTCAAACAAATTTGAAAGTTATTTTTGAAGATGTTGATGTGGCGGTGGAATAGTGCAGTCTGAGCTTGGTCCATGAAATTATAAGCTCCCTCGTTTTGTAACCCCACCACTCACATTTTCAAACTTCTCCCCACTTTCCCAATAATGAAAAACGGGTTCAAACACGCTCGTGGAACCCGGTCCTCCTCCCACGTGGAAAGTTTCCCACCTCATGACATTTTCCACAGTCTCGACGTTGAGGTGGGGGGCCATCAATGTGATCTTTCATTTGTGGCGTATTATAATGCTCCATGCATGGAAGATATGATATCACTTCACTGTCGTTGCAATGATGTTCTGGCAAACGATCCCACAGTAAACCAATATAATGACCCCAATATTTTAAGAGCAAGACCTTTGGAACTTTTTCGAGCTCGTTTTTGGTCAAGTCCAGGGGGTGTTTGGCCGGATGCACTGCATACATACTCGCACATGTGAACATCTTGACGTTATATTTCGGAATGAAGTCAAAATCTCGATGGGATTAAAATTTGTTTTTTTGGAACAATGACTTCTCTCATAGCTGCAGCTGCATATAATAAATAAGGCATTTTATGGCACTTTGAAAGGCCGCCCTTCATATGGCAACTGCAGTTTTTTTATATTATCGAAAAAAAAAAATTCTAGCCACTCATAGTTGTTTCTCTCTCTCTCTCTCTCTCTCTCTCTCTCTCTCTCTCTCTCTCTCTCACACACACACACACACACACACACACACACACACACACACACACACACACACACACACACACACACACACACACACACACACACACACACACACACAAACACACACACACACACACACACACACACACACACACACACACACACTCACACACACACACACACACACGTGCACACGCATATCTAAATTGTTCTTTGTACGGACTTCCAGAGACGTAATCAAAACGCTCCGCCTGCATCGATAATATGTAAATAATTTTAATGATTGTAATAAGTCACACGATTTTATGAGTTTTCAACATTTACCCGCCGCCCTATGGTGTCAACGACCCCGCGCCAAACCCCCTTATCGCTCAGCGTTGTGTATCATCACGCCCCCACTCTCGACTATCTTGTGCTAGACCCCCTCTCTGCGTCACCTTCCCCCTCCCTGCCGCGTGACGTCTGCCCTCGGTCCCCCGCGCTGGAGCCCCCCGCCCCGCTCCCCCCTGAGATCCCTGAGTTAGAACCGGTCCTGTTATACTACTCACGCTAAAAGTAACGGCCACACAACACAGAAGCAACATTTATTTAGACATGACACTAATCGAATTAGGGGAATATAGAAGAGAAGGGGAAAGAAAAACCGGTAAAATCAGGATAAGCCCACTAATTGAATCACGGGAAGACCGAAGAGAAGGGGAAAGGAAAAGGCGTTAAAATCAGGTTATAAAAGGACGGGAAATTTGGAGGAAAGGCACTTCTTGAACCCCTCGTCGATCGACTAGTACTGCTTGGAAAAGTACATCCCCAATGGACACGAAATGCTGAGAACACGGAACGTTGAGGAACAAGAGAAACAAGGAGTCGGGCCTAAAAAGCATTAGAACTTTTTTTTCTGGAAAATTAACTAGTACTGATGGGCCTAGTACATCCCTAGTGGATCGGAAACGCCTGGAACACGGAACGTTAAGGAACAAAAAAGAAGAAGAATTGGAATAATCTTTTTTTAGTTTTAAGTGAGAAAATCTTGGAAAATAAAAAAAATGAAAAGAGAAATACGGAAAGTCGACAAATAAAGCGCGGAAATCAGTTATCGCAAACTAAGTAGAAAAAGTATATTAGGAGAGCATAAAGGGCGAAGAGGTATTTTCAA
This sequence comes from Ophion obscuratus, assembly GCA_964007375.1. Taxonomy (NCBI): domain Eukaryota; kingdom Metazoa; phylum Arthropoda; class Insecta; order Hymenoptera; family Ichneumonidae; genus Ophion; species Ophion obscuratus. Next base: position 6,491,384 of record OZ023316.1, on the reverse strand, counting down.
TCTGCGAGCGTCACACCATTCATGGAAAAACACAACAAACATACGCATACCTCCACTGTATATGTACCTACCAACGTAAACATTGAGCGAGCTAGCGCGTCACGATTCACCGCGTCGCGATCGATAGGGCGAATAAGGGAGGGGGAAAAATGATCAGCCCATAATAATCGATGCGAGCCGCGCCCGGAAGGGTTTACCATCCGAGTAATTACGCGAAGTGAACATTTACCGACGGAGAAAAACATTGCGGAAAAATACAAAAACAACACGTACAACACACTACACTTATACATAGCGTTATTTTTAGATTATATCGAGCCATAAAAACTGAATAAATTGTTTGAAAAAATTGAAAAATATAAAAACTGAATAAATTGTTTTTTTGTTAAAAAAAGTACCAAAAACACCTGAGTTTCTACTAATTTCTTTCCTGTTCGAATCCCGAATGTATAAATTGATTTGTGACGAAAAAAGACCCGTTACAATATATATAGTATTTTATATATTTAGTATATATCTTATATATATGGGATATTCCACGCCATTTCACCTAGCCCGTGACCCCGACCATTTTTGGTTTTCCTAATTTTTTTGTAAGATTGTACCCCATGAAAGGAATATCCACACCAATTTTTCGGTTTTAATCTCTAAGAGTTGTAATTTTCAAAAAAATGTCGACTTCTTTTTGAAAAAAAAGAAAAATTCAGAAGACTTTTACCATTTTAATCTCCAATAATGCTATTAATGATCTTGTAATTTCAAATTCGGCTTCGTCAGGCCTGAAACGGTCTATTTTTAGTTTGTGCGGAGTTTAACGAAAACAAAATATTAAAAATAAAAAAACTTTATTTTCATAAAATTAAAATTAATTTTAAAAAACATTAATTAAAATTAATTAAAAATAAAAAACGTAAAAAAACGATGTTTTCGTTAATTTCAGCACAAATTAAAAATAAACCGTCTCAAGCCGGACAAAGCTGAATTGGAAATCACAAATCATTAATAGCATTATTGGAGATTAAAATGATAAAAGTCTTCTGAAAAATATGATAAATGCGAAAAAATAGAAGGAAAAATAGACCCACGATGACACTAGTCTTAAAAATCATAGAATGGGTCACTCTATTTTAGAGAATTTAAAATAAATAAATAAAAAGAGGAAATCATTTTTAAAAAATAGTTTTCACTTTAGAAGCAAAAAAAACGTTGACATCGATAATTGATAAGTTTTTAATATTTTCTAACGAACGTATGCGTCAAAATAAAAAAAAATGAAAGCAACATTTGTCGATATCTCAATTAGTTCAGCAGTTATCAACGTTTAAACGTTTCCAAAACTTCCGAAATCGAGATTTTTTGGACAATTATAACTCCTAAAAGAGGAGAGATAATAATCTAAAAAGTGGTTTGGATATTGCTTTCATGGGATACAATTTTACAATAAAAATCAGGAAAACCAAAACGGTTAGGGTCACGGGCTAGGTGAAATTGCGTAGAATACCCTAGATATTATATCTAGGGCATATAAGGATATCTAGGATATTATATATATATATATATATATATATATAATATATATATATATATATATATATATATATATATATATATATATATAATATCTAGAAGTAAAAAAATATATAGTATATATTTTTTTACAAGTATGCAAAGTATACAAAAAAATATAGGAAGAATCAATATGTGATGAATTCATCGAGTGTAGTGAAGTGTAAAGCTTGGTGGCATGAGAAATACACCGCTCATACAAATGTGGGCAACTTCAATTGCGATTTATGTGTCGGTTGATGCTCGCCTACTCTTATCAACACCCGTGCGTACTCTTAAACGCCCGTATGTCTAAGAGTTCGCAAATCCCGTTGCGTAGTTTTTAGTTTGTTACTTTAAAAAAATTAAGATTCCCAATCGTCGCTCATAATTTAAATAGAATACTAGATATTCTTTCAATTAAAACAAAAACTGATTCGTAAAATGTATTTGTTTGTTTTTTTCACCGCTTTGAAGCTTAGGTGCGTACTCCTATACCAGCTTACCCTACTTGGGATCAGCTATGAAAACGTATATTTTACATAGGAAAGACTAACGAGAGGGACAAACGTTCTGAGGCAACATTGCGGCGGTATTTTAGTGTGAACACTAGGGTGGTTAAAAAAAAATATTACTTTTTTTCCGGTACTCAACGGAAAATGTTCCTACGTTATGAACAAGTGATTCATACAAAATTTGAGAGGTGTAAACATTTTTTTAGGCAGTGCTCAAACGACTTTTAATTTTTTTCTTCGATTTTTCGTCATTTTTTTCCCCGCCAAAAGATATCATAATAATATAATGTTCTCAAAACTTTTTATGCTCTGTAGCATTTTCTAAATTAACCGGTCGTTTTCATTTCAAGTAGTTTTAATAAAAATAATAATTCCAAACGATGTTTAAAAAAATATGTATTCTGGATCACAGTATGCGATTGTTGAAGAACGTATATAATTAGTTCGAAGATCGAGCCGAATAATAATTTCCCTTCTCGGAAAAAGGATGGGTCCTTCTGTGCTCGCTCACTACTTGCAACAGATATTGTTTTTGGTCTTCGTTTTTCCAAACAACATATTATTCCAAAATAAACACGCATACTTGTTAGACTTTCAGTGATGTAAACACCGTGTTTTTGTTCATCAAGTGGTTGATATAATTTTTACATCTGAATTACATATATTGATTCTCAATCTGCAAATACAAATTGTTTATGGTAAAAAACATATTTGAATAAAAATTGTGTATTGTTACAGAAAAAATTAGATCAAGACTTACATTGTATCACGCATTAATATTTTCTGCATCGAGATGAAAAAATTAATACTCCGATAATCATGAAAAAACATGAAAAAGACGTCTGAGCACTAACTAAATAATTGTTTAGAACCCTCAAATTTCGCAAACTATTCTTTTTCTTAACATGCTCCAACATTCCGTTGAGAAAAAAAATCAATTTTTTTTAACCACCCTAGTGAACACCCATGTTCAAGGTGACTTTTTGAGAATTAAATATAAAGAAACGGCTAAATCTACAGTATTAGTATTTCACGGCTATATTTATACATGTTCGAAGTAACAATTTAAATTTTTTCAAAGCTTTTCATTCGAAATTGTACATGATATTTAATAGTGGTGTGCGGGTACCCGATTCACTCGGGTACCCGATGTTCGGGTCGGGTCGGGTACCCGACGGGTTACGTTTTTGCATTACCCGTCACTATTGGGTACCCGAATTTGGTAATCAGGTACACTCAAATTTTTGGCACCCGTAAACGTCGAGTACTCTTAAACTTCTAATATTCGTAAACAACTCGGAGATCTGTATTTATTATATAGGTTTATTTTTATTTTTTATTTAGGTGTATCGACCAAATAATGGGACAAAACGAAAACTCGAGGAAGGCGATAAAACGAATAAATGATAATATTTAAAAAAAATCTTTTTTCGTCTCACTTTTCTATCCTGTGTGTGTACGGACGTACGAGTGTGTGTGTGTGTGTGTGTGTGTGTGTGTGTGTGTGTGTGTGTGTGTGTGTGTGTGTGTATGTGTGTGTGTGCGTGCGTGCGTGCGTGCGTGCGTGTGTGTGTATGTGTGTGTGTGTATGTGTGTGTTGGGTTTTTGCATCACTAAAAAGTGGGCGAAAGAGAAAAATGTACAATATCTTCTGTTCCGGCGAACGCCTTAAAGTTTTGAATTTTTCAACGTGGGTTGTAAATGAAGAAAAAATGCAAAAAGACCAAGATTCAACGCCTTGCGTTTATTCGAATCGAGAAGAATATAGCTTCTATTTGACATTCAAAAATTTAAAATATCTTGATTAATTTCAGAGATTTGAAACTAATCAAGAACTAAACAGAGCGTGTGAAGAACAAATTTTACCTGAAAAAAAATAAAGAATAACAACAAATTAAATTAAGAAAAATGAATCGCCGAAATTGCCAGTTAGCACTAGACAGAATTAATGAAAATTCGACGAAGAATCTTGCTTTTATTCAGTTTTTTGCCATTTAAATATCTCGATATTTTCTGAAATGCGAGTGTCTTAAAAGAAGTTTGCCAACAAAAATTATGAATATATACATAACAAAAGTACTAAGATTATTAAATAAATTATTTGTATTTCTAATGAACTTTAACCTAACGGCAGAGGGTAGAGAACATAAAGCTGGAGTCTATTTTGTCCGTTTTGGTACGTTTCCGTGGCGCTATCTATACTATGAAACGAAATTTTGTTCTGGCAACACGACTTATCGAGTACCCGATGTGAGACGAGTACTCGAAAAACTCGGGTACTCGATAAAGTTCGAGTATACCCGTCCAATCACGAGTACCCGAAAAACTCGGATTCTCGATCGGATCATAATCTAATTACCCGACCCGATCCGTCCCGACCAATTGTGCTACCCGTAGTCTTCTGCTACCCGTCATTTGCATTGAACACAGGATAGTTGCGGTAACTAAACGTTAACGGCCCCAAATCGAAATATAATAATTGTGAATAAATCTCAGCTCCTTTCAACTGTATGATCCCGTGCGGAAAACTGATAGGGCATCCCTATGAAATATAAGGGCCTTTCAAGGCTTCTCTAGTGCTTTCCCTAGTAGGGATTTCCACAATGGGCCCAGACTTGGCCATTATCGGGATAAACTTGTAGGGATTTCCACAATAGGCCCCGACTTTGCCATTGTGGGGATAAACCTGTAGGGATTTCCACAATAGGACCCGACTTGGCCATTATAGGGATAAACCTGCAGGGATTTCCACAATAGGCCCAGACTTGGCCAGTATAGGGATAAATAAGTAGGGATTTCCACAACAGGCCCAGATCTGACTATTATAGCGATAAACCTGTATAAATAGCTTAGGCTCCATGGTTGATGGTATTTCAATTATCCAAATCGATTATATACATCGATCGAATAATATTATCGAACGCAAATCGGGAAAAAGCGTAAGGGCGTTAGCAAATAAAAAATCAACGATGAACACAAATATTCAGACAAACATCAGACAGTATTTATTTATCAAATTAAAGAAATCTTTTACATAGATACAAACAATTACTCATGGTTTCACTCATACATGGAGTAATGCTAGCGCATAAGTGTGAACAGTCCCAACTGGTTTTCTCGACATTTTTATAGCAACTAATTTCCGCTCAATACTCATCATAGGGAAAATTATTTCTTCTGAAGACTTCGCTGATATTTCCCATTCATAAACTTTATCTGACTGTGTAGCATAAGTAAATAAATTGGTCTTTGTTTTCCAGATCATTCCCTTAGTGGAAATAGATTCCAGTGATTCAGTAGACCCATATATTTTTTTATTTCTACTACACATCCATTCCTTAGAATGGATGTGTAGTAGAATATATTTGTTTAAATAATGCAATAGACTGGAATAACTATATAACTATAATCAATGTAATAATCTTATAATTTCAATCTTAGGTGTTATAAGCTATCACAATTCTAAAATGTTATCATAGTGGATAGTTCCTCAAAAATAAATGTTTGCAGTGAAGTGAGTTCGCGTCACATTATTTTTTGTCTTAATTTTGTCATGGCAGTTTGTCATAACACATGCAAATACGCCATCACATTTCTACGCGCGCACACATACATACATATGTACTCACGCCCACGCCTATGGACATGAACAATTACATAAAAACAAATACAGATATACCCTGACGCATTTAACATACACGTATCTCCACTGATACGGATATTTTATAGCGCTGAAATGGCTTTGATGAGGCGCCATTGAGGCAACTTATAAGGCCCCGGTCGTTGAGCCTTTCATGGCCCTTGTTGACAAAGTGTGACCGGCCGCTAACGGCCCTCATGTGGCTTCCAGATTAGGGCCCGAATAAAGTTAGGGGGATATTATTGGGGCCCGATCACAGACCCAACTCAATTTCCGCACGGGATCATATCACAATTTCAACTCGTTATTCGATGACCATAAACATCTACTGAGTTAACCCTCAATCCGTGAACCTGGCCTGTTTTCGTCTTGCCCAAAATTATTTTCTTCGCAGGTTGCTTAATATTTAATGAAAAAAATATATTAAAAATAAGAAAGAAAAAAACCTGTTTTCCCTTGGAAAGTACGGCCCTTGTAGCTTGAAAAGAAACGATTGACCATGATTTTTGTCAGATTTTTTTCATTGACTATTGTTGATTTGGTAGTGCAAAAACGAAAACGACCCAGGTTCACAGGATTAAGGTGCCTCAAATACCTTCATCGACTGAGGGATAAAAGAGAAATACAAGTGATTAAATAAACCATTCTTTTAAAAGAAATACTAAAGCTATGAAATTTCGTCATGAAAACACGAATATTTCTTAACGACTAACAAATTTTGTAACAGTTAAGGCGTTAGGCCACATTAACGGGTATAAAATCATGTGCAAATTTAACAATTTTTTTCATATGAAAAAGTGATTCACTCATAAAATTAATTACACATCTATTTAGTATGAATATCAAGCTGTTACAATTTTCTTTTTTTTTCGATGTACAAAATGGCCGAATACTAATATTTTTTTGTTATCTTTTTTTAGGCGCTCCGTGGCGTGGCATATTGCATCCACAATTTTTGACGTAGAACAAAAAACGAAAATTCTCGTCAATCTACATTAGAATACCTAGAGAAGTACGTACGGAATTAAAAAAATATTGTTTTATTCAAAAGTTGTAGGTATTTGAACTTAAGAAATGAATTTCCAGTGAAAAATTTCGTCATAGCTGCTCATAAAATGAAAAGTTTTCGGTTACTCATGAATACCATACGGACTTCTCTGCGAAATGCGATTAGGAACATAACTTTTAAATTTGAAGTAAATTTAGTATCGAGTGAAAATTGTTGAAAGTATTCGTCACGATAATTGGAAAAAGGCGTTTCGAGAAGTTTCGAGTACTCGGCCATATTGTACATAGAAAAAAAATTCTAACGGATTGATATTCATACTAAATAGATGCATAATTCATTTTATGAGTGAATCACTTTTGCATACGAAAAAAAAAAATTGTCAAATTCGCGCATGATTTTATACCCATTACTGTGGCCTAACGCCTTAATGAATATTTGAATTAAAATGCTAACCAGACATATTTATTTACTTTAAAGAAACTGTTTTCTCAGTGCGTTATGGAGTTATAGTTCGATTATTGAAAAACCAACTACGTCTAAAATCCGTGGTGATGCACTAATGCCGCGTTCTCCGATGAGAAATAAATGAGTATAGCTTTCGTCATAACTCAACGCGTCAACTCAACGGTGGTTCGCCTTATACAACTGTCAATCAATACGTGGAGGTAAATCAATCATTGAAGAAAATTCACTATAAAAACGACTTAAATTTGGGGAAAAAAATGGAAGACGTTGCGGTGGAAAGATCGCGGAAACAAATAGTCGTGGGCATGGACGCTTCGTTTTCCGCGCGCTCGGAATGGAATTTGTCAAATGGAGACGGCAAAGTGCCATCGCAACCGAACAATAGTACGATTTATTATCGAAGGGAAAGAGCAGAGGCTGCACTGAATATGCCGAGGAAATATAGATGGAAAAAGACAAACTGAACGTCTGCTCCATTTACCGATATATAACACATACATCATCCGGGTAAAATAATTACGTGATAATAAAAGGAGCATGTGGAAAGACCTCGAGGATGTCGAGAAAGGAGAGAATCCCAAGGAGACTCCAAACGAATGGATGAGAAACGTCCTCATATTCTCTAACTCAATCTATTTTTTCTCTCTCTCTCTCTCTCTATTTTTTCTCTCTCTCTCTCTCTCTCTCTCTCTCTCTCTCTCTCTCTCTCTCTCTCTCTCTATTTTCTCTCTCTCTCTCTCTCTCTCTCTCTCTCTCTCTCTCTCTCTCTCTCTCTCTCTCTCTCTCTCTCTATTTTTCTCCCTATTCTGTTCTGATATGTGTGTTGGTGTGTGAGGTGCGAAGGGGAGGAAACCACGAACGTTCGTGTGTACGACGGCCGCCAGAGGACTTTCGGTGATGGGAATCCTTAGACCACCCTCTCCACTCACCCCTTTCTCTGGTCGGAAACCTCGGCTGCAAATGACCATGAAAACCACGGACAAGTATTGTGATGAAAACTACGAGTGTTGTGAACTGTGGTTTCAGATTTGGCGAGAAAAAATTAACAAAATAGTGGCATGCTAAACTTTGATTATCATTTTTTCCTATTTTTCTGACCATTCTACGAGTTATGTATAAGGAGAAAAAAAAATGATATCGACTCAATTCTGCTGCCAACGTTGAAAAACAGTATACTGAATGTGTATGCCAAATCCCAGCCCAATCGGCCAATAGGTATATACTGGTTCTCGATTTGAAAAGCATACGTTCGAGACAAACGCTCTTAATAACGCCTTACATTCTTTTGGATGGACAGAAAACAAGGCCTTTTAGGGATTAAAAAAATACTAATGAAGGAATTAAGATGAGGTTTGGAGGGTTTTCATTTACATATCTGCAGGCAATCAATTTTTTATTTTCCACAAAAATACAACATAGCGGTCCAGTGGCCAGTAGAAAGAGAACGCATTTTTTTCATTCCATTGAATGAGTTGAACGCATTTTTTTAATTCCATTCCATGAGTTTCATTCCATTGCACAAAATATTGACGAAAAAGACTTACCAGACATCGAAGAAAAGTCCAAGAAATTTGTTTGTACTTTGACGCGAGAAATTCAAAAAAGATTGCCAAATAATTGATCGATTCTGAAGACGATGGCCAATCTCCATCCTAGAGTCGCATTATCTCAAGTAAAACCCAGTTTACCTGACATTTTTACTAAATTTCACCGACCTCACTTATACGGTAATAAGAATGATATAGAGTCGGAGTGGAATCAATTGCAAAATAAGTCGTGGTCAAACTTAACCAACTCCGTTGAATTGATTCAGAAGAATTCCAAGATTGTAATATCGCTGGAGAAAAGTGATTTGAAAATAATGCAAAATTTTTAATGTCACTACTCATATTACTAATGTCAAACGCAAGTGCCGCCGTGCTTGTTCAACGTACAGCGTAATTAAAAATAAATTACGTAATAAACTGTCTCTTGAAGTACTTCAAAATATCGTGATGATTTACATTACAAAGAGACTGCGGATCATGTGCCAAATTCATTCTTTCCACTCGTATGCTCAAATTATTCAACGTCAATATGTATGATCACAAAAGCGCAGGCAATGGCAAAGCGCAACATGATACTCAAGCCTTTGACGAAATATTCGACGTCTTGTAGAGTTGGAAATCGGAGCATTTTTTTATAATTTTAGAAGTGTTTTTTTAGGTTGAATTTGAAGAATTTGTACTGTGCGTTATTCCTTTTTCCGTTTAGCATTTCTGGCATAACTTCAGACTTACTACCCGAGTCGGAATTTTCAGCCTATTTTAAAGGCCTTTGATCCTATGTCAGGCTCACTTGAATCTGTTTACTGCTAGAAGTCCTACTATGCCCGAGTCGAAATTTTCAGCCTATTTTACAGGCCTTTGATCCTACGTCAGCCTCACTTGAGTCTGTTTACTGCTGGAAGTCCGACTATAAGCTCCTAACATGCTCTTCCTTTTCTGCTTACCTCCTGCATAGGCCCTTATACTCCTACCTAACCTAGCTGAAGTCGTTGCAGCGCCTCTTTTGATTGCGTTTGGACTTATCGCGCATTTGGCTATTTCGACGAAACGAGGGTGGGAATGGTCGCATTCGAAAAAGAGGGTCTGACAGTTTTCAGTGACCATCATGTGTTGGACTAGGTAGGACCGCGCGTTCGATGTAGAGGCATATTTTTCCAATGGCCTTTCCATTGTCTCCACCGAGCAAACCTTTCGCATTCGCTTCAAACTTGCAGCTCCAGCAGATCCAGCAACTCTCCAAAGTGGAAGAAATGGATCTTGGGCAAACAGTTACAATATTTTTGATAGGAATTGCCCTCACGTATGTATGTATACGCGGATGCCTATAGCAGGCACGCATGCATAGGTACTAGTATACATGTGTTAGTGTATGCTTAGGCATGTATGTGTGCGGGTATATACGTGTGTCTACGCATGCGCGTATTCAGGCACATTTATCTCTATATGCGTAATAGAGTGTATGCGTGTGCGTGTAAACGTCTGCCAATCGACGTCCTCCTTAGCGCCTGCAAGTGGAGAAAAAGAAAATTTGTTCCCGTTCTAGGCCTTAAGTAGGCTCATTTTATATTGAACACGAAGCTACTTTACTGTCTTTATCTCCTACCACTGTGAGGATCTGGAAGGGCGAAATAGGCTGAAAATTTCGACTCGGGTAACCTCGAAGTTAGCCAACAATCATCGAAACTACATTTTTCTAATAGTTAATCAAACATCTCTATATAAAAATATATATTAATGTAAAAATGTTCATTTTCATATTTAATAACACCACCACGACGCTTATGAATTGGCCTAAAAAATTCGCCAGGGTCTGTTTATCATTAAATTTTATTTCGATCATAAGTTGCATAATGTAAAATACACCTATGTAAATAAAATCTTAACTTATTCCTGCCCGAGTATTTTTAATGCATAGTTTGATGTTTCTATCAAACAAGGATGCCTATTCGGAATTTCAGGCGGTTCGAAGGAAAATTTAGGGGGATTTCAAATTGATCCCAGGGGCAAAGTTTTGTAGTATTTGGCAACACTGCTACCCTGATCTCTGATCCTCCCTGCGCTGGCAAAACTAGCCTTGGACTCTTTTCTACAGCCGAAAGGTGGTGCCCTACCGCCAAAATGTGGTACCCTCTTCCTTCCGCCGCAAGGTGGGATCCTCTCTACGGCCGAAAGGTGAATCCTCTTTCGCCGAAAGGTGGCAGATTTCCTTGCCCCGATCTCTTCTCCTTAAACGCAGCTAGCTCGTAGACATGTAATCGGTTTTCCTACAAATACATATATAATTTATTATTTAATTCCGTTAAATTTGATTGATTTTCGGTTTTCTAGAGAGAGACCTAGGTAGAGTTTTTCTAGGTAGAGACCTTGCCTGAGGTAAAAATAAATATATTTATTTGTAAAAAGAGTTTTTTTTTTGTTTTGCCCCTCCATCGCCCTCTCATTGTCGGAATACGTCCTAACCCACCCTACGGTTCTCGTCGTATTTTTAACACTAGAAATCCATCGAAGAACCTACAGTTGAAACTAGGGGTGTGCGGGTGCCCGATTCACTCGGGTGCCCGATGTTCGGGTCGGGTCGGGTACCCGACGGGTTACGTTTTTGCATTACCCTCCACTATCGGGTACCCGAATTTGGTAATCGGGAACACTCAAATTTTTGGTGCTCGTAAACGTCGAGTACTCTTAAACTTCGAATATTCGTAAACGACTCGGAGATCTGTATCTATTATATAGATTTATTTTTATTTTTTATTTAGGTGTATCGACCAAATAATGGGACAAAACGAAAACTTTTCTATCCTGTGTGTGTGTGTGTGTGTGTGTGTGTGTGTGTGTGTGTGTGTGTGTGTGTGTGTGTGTGTGTGTGTGTGTGTGTGTGTGTGTGTGTGTGGGTGTGTGTGTGTGTTTGTGTGCGTGTGTGTGTGTGTGTGTGTGTGTATTTGTGTGTGTCGTTTAGGGCGGAGTGAAAAACGATCTCTTTTGGCGGATCGTATCGTCATAGCGCGGAAAGTTGGGTTGTGCATCACTAAAAAGTGGGCGAAAGGAAAAAATGTACATCAAATATCTTCTGTTTCGGTGAACGCCTTAAAGTTTTGAATTTTTCAACGTGGGTTTTAAATGGAGAAAAAGCGCAAAAAGACCAAGATTCAACGCCTTGCGTTTATTCGAGGCGAGAAGAATATAGCTTCCATTTGACATTTTAAAATTGAAAATATCTTGATTAGTTTCAGAGATATAAGCGTTTAAGAAACAAGTTTTACCTGAAAAAAAATTAAAGAATAACAAAAAATTAAGAAGAATGAATCGCCGAAATTACCAATTAGCACTAGACAGAATTAATGAAAATTCGACGAAGAATCTTGCTTTTATTCAGTTTTTCGGCATTCAAATATCTCGATAATTTGGGAAATGCGAGTGTCTTAAGAGAAGTTTTCCAAATAAATTGTGAATATACACATAACAAAAATACTAAAATTATTTAATAAATTATTTGTATTTCTAATGAACTTCAACCTAACGGCGAAGGGTAGAGAACATAAAGCTGGAGTCTATTTCATCCGTTTTGGTAGGTTTCCGAGGCGCTATCTATACTATAAAACGAAATTTTGTTCTGACAACACGACGTATCGAGTATCCGATGTGAGACAAGTACTCGAAAAACTCGGGTACTCGATAAAGTTCGAGTATACCCGTCCGATCACGAGTACCCGAAAAACTCAGGTTCCCCGATCCGATCATAGTCTAATTACCCGACTCGATTCGACCCGACCAATTCAGCTACTCGCACAACCCTAGTTGAAACTAAAGTCAGTCGGTTGAGAGGTG
>OZ023316.1:6438893-6478638 GCA_964007375.1 Ophion obscuratus | reverse complement strand
TGGTTTTTCTCAGATAGGAAAGGTTTCTTTATCATTTTTTAGATTTGGGGTATGTTTTATTACTATTTTTGGCTCTTTCATGCCACAGTCCGACCTCTGAATAAGAAACTCGGCAATAAGAAACTTTCCCCAGTTTCTCACTCGAGCGCTCCCCCACTCCGCCTCGAACGCCGAGCTCGAGAATTTTGTGCGCGGAACCTCTGGTTAAGAAACCAGCCTGGGAGAGATTGTTCGGGCACAATACAGTGAACGTCGTAGTGTAAATTGATGTGTGCATCCGTGCGTGAGTAGGTGTGTGTGCGTGTGTGAATTTATCAAAAAATCTACAAGATTATTAGACATTTTTTGTATCCATTAAAAAGATACATATATGTGTTGACAAGATTTCATATAAAATACAAACAAAGATAAGGGCGTTTAAAGATTGTCGTATAAAACAGCAAAAGTTTCCAAGACGTAATGAAAAGCGTTTTCGTCTTGTTGCATATTATTTTGATCCGCAACGCACTCAACTGACGGTGGAATATGTTCGAGAGAGTCCAACTCTGCCATTGAAGATTAATCCTCAGAGATATTGACTTCTTCTTCTTTTATGTAAATGGGATAAAACAATATGGACATAAAGCTCTTTGTCTAAATTATCACTTTGTGGCGCAGATTCTGTAATATTTTCTTCGACTTGTATACTACAGTTAGATCTCTTACGCTTTACAGTTTCGGTCATTTTTTGACAGTTAATAGTAATTGGGATACAGTAGTACACAATAATATTCAATAGTATGTATATTAACGTGAAACAAAAATTCGCTAAATAAATATCCACGCGCAGTCGAAAACGTTTTTGCGCGGCCCATGTGAATACTAAGTTGCAACTCGTCCGAGCGGGTTTCTTGTTGAGAGGATCGCATGCGGAAAAGAGTGAGAGAGACATACAGAGGTAGTGAGCGCAGAGCGCGCGCCTGGTGGGGGTATGCGATATATAAGAAAAACTCTTCCCCTTGGGGGCTTTCGGTTTCTTATTCGGAGGTCGGACTGTATTTTTTTATTTATTAAACTTCAGAAATGGCGGAAGTATGGCACGGTCTTCTAAACGGGTTACGGCGGATGTCGTCAGACGGCGTAACAGATAGAGTTGGCGGGATTAATCTAAAAAAAAAACCGAAGAACATTTTTTTATCATTAGCACACATTCGCAGAATAAGAACGGACAAAAAATGAGAAATATTGAAAATCGATGAAATGATACGATTTGAAACAAAACATTGAATTTTCCGAAACATGACCTGTTGCGTCGATGTTTTATTTCTTTTTATTTTCAACGAAAAATTGGGTTCATGTTTCAGGCAATAAGGTTCGAAAGATTAAATAGCCATACTCCGCCATTTTTAAAGATTAATAAAAATTTTAAAAATACCATCTAACAACCAAAAATAGTATTAAAACGTACCCCAAGTCTCGAAAATGGCAAAGAAATCGTTCCTTAAAAAAAAAAATCATGAAAAACAGAAAAAAATTCTCCCATAAAGGTATCTCACCCCTCACTTTCTTAACCCGCTTGAATAAAGTCGCAAGAGGCGAGCTAATAGTACAGTCGTGCTATCGCTGAAGAACCCCGCAATCGGAAAAACAATAGAAGAAGGCCAGTATTTGACAGGTGATTTTGTAGGTGCCGCGGGTGCTAAATCCAAGTTTGCCTAACAATCGGGGTGCAGGGTTTTTTTAGGCGATGAAGAGGGATGGGGTTTGATTGATGCTAAACTACAACCCTTACAAGGTCAGTGCCGTGAGACAAAATGTTCAGAAAAATCCGGGTTCTAGTTTTGTCCACATTGCCGACGTCGTGGAAGTTCAGTTTGGTGGTGAAAAAGGGGGGTGAAATTTAAAAAAATCAGTTTTAATTAAATGACTCTTTAGGAAAAATTCGTACACTTTTTGTTCAAATGGGTACGTTGTAGCCCTTTAAAAGACGCGTAGATAGAGTATTTGATCATGATTCTCCGATAATATCTTCACCCCCAAAAAAATTGTTGAAATACCAAAAAAATGGTCTGTTGAACAACTAAAAAACAGTCGATTTTTCGGGTATGGTTTAAATGTACGAATGTAGAGAATAATTTTCTCTATATTTTCGTTTTTATGGACCACCTTTAAATATTGATTTTCCAACCCCTCTCGGAGGTTGAAAATTAAAAATGAAATTCTGGGAACACTATTGACCGCACGAATTCGCCGCCATAGAACAATTTGTAGCTTGAACCCTCAGCTAAATTTTTGTCCTCAGTGCCAAACCCGTATCTCTTTATGTTCGGTCAATAGTTTTCCTAGAATTTCATCTTCAAGTTGCAACCCCCGGAAGGGGTTGGAAAAATCACGGGTGATCCATAGAAACGAAAATATAGAGAAAATTATTCTCTACATTTCGTAAATTAAAACCATCAGCGAAAAATCGATTATTTATGCGTTATTCAATAAACAATTTTTCTTTGATACTTCAACAATTTTTTTAGAAGTGGAGATATTGGAGAGGGATGATCAAATACTCTATCGACGCCTCTTTTTAAGGGCTACAACGTCCCGAATTAAACAATTTTTTTTTTTAATTTCCTAAAGAGTTGTCGAATGAAAACTGTTTTTTTTAAATTTCACTCCATTTATTCACTTCCAAAATGAACTTTCACGACTTCAGCGAGAAAAATAAAGCAGGGATTTTTCTGAACATTTTGTCTCCCGGCGCTGACCTTGTGGGGGTTGTAGTTCGGCATTAATCCACCTCCATTCCACCTTCATCCCCTAAAAAAAAACCCTGAACCCCGATTTTTAGGCAAACTTGGATTTAGCACCCGCGGTACTTACAAAACCACCTGTCAAAAAATTAGTCTTCTATTTTTTTTTTCAGATTCGAATATACAGCACGACTGTACTATGAGAGCTCTTCCTCTTGATGACTCCCACACTGGTAATTCTCTGACTCCATGAACATTGTTCTACACAATTATTGGCAAAGGTTTTGACATTATTTACAGCATGGTGAACTAGGCTAAGCGGATGAGTGAATGAACGAGTACCAGTGTAGGACAAAAGCTAATTCATACTTAATATGAGTGAAGTATATGAATCGTCGATAAAAACTCGAATCACTATAATTTAGCTAAAAAAACACGAGTGCCGTTAAAACCGATGTTTCAGTTTAATTTCGAATTTTGACGCCGTCCGGAATTTTTCTAGTTTGTGGCACGTACACACACGCAATTTAGGTACGATACGGCTGTGTACAGTAGATGCTCTAAAAGGCAAAACAATAGTTTTTATGACTTTTGAGGGTAAGTATTACTTTCATTACTTAAGGGATAAGGCCACAGTAGAATTAAAAAAAAAATCGATTGTTTTTTTCTCGCTAAAACGGTGCTTTATCATCATAAGAATAAGTTACTATTCGATTTATAGCAAGAATATTTTTTTCACATACTTTGAGCGTACCACGTGAGTCCACCGCTGGCACGGCCATAGAGTACCTAAAACTTTAAACGCGTTTTGCTGGACACAGCTTTTTCCAATTGGCGTATTGAGTATTGGTCCAATACCCAAATTTAAAAGTTATGTTCCTAATTGCGTTTCGCAGAGAAGTACGTACGGAATTTCTCTAGGTATTCTAATGTAGATTGACGAGAATTTTTTTTTGTTCTAGGTAAAAAATTGTAAATGGTAAATGTCATGCCGCGGAGCGGCTAAAAAAAGATAACAAAAGAAAATATCAGTAGTCGGCTATTGTGTACTTCGAAAAAAATCTATATATATTTTCTAACAGCTTCATATTCTTACTAAATAGATGTGTAATTAATTTTATAAGTGAATCACTTTTTCATACGAAAAAAAATTGTTAAATTCGGACATGATTGTATACCCGTTACTGTGGCCTAAGCCCTTAAAATAGAATCAATCTTTGATTTTTTTCAAAATTGTAAAATAAATTCGAAATAATAGGTTACAATTAGACATCTTTATTCAATGGTGTTGTATTCTAACTTATTTCCAGTGAATGAACATATGCGCTCTATTTCGACAATTCTCAAAGCAGAGCAAACCATTTAGCTCATCTGCTGAAAATTGCAAATTTGATTACGTAATTTAAATTGCGATTTGAAATCGTTTAATCCGTTTTTTTCTATTTTCATAAAATTTCATGTTCTACTTGTCTGTGGAAACAAACTTTAGTAGTTTTTTGGGAACATCACGATCAGATGTAAAAAAGCTTTGTGTATTGTCTACGAAATCGTAATAACAAATATAATACACATCTGTATAAGAATATTATAACTTTTATGCAACAAAATGATCTTCAAATCTAGCATTTTATAAAAATAGTTAAAACACCCTCATCCACCGAAGCGTGCATCTACACTACACATCCATTTATTGATGGTCGAGTGTCCATTTACTGGTAATTTCCTCAACTGACGATTGAGTCATTTCGCTACTTATTTATCAATTCCTTTAATATTATTTGTTGCAATTACTTCGAATATTTTTGCTACTATCAAAATTATTTTTGCTATTAGTTCTAGCAATAAAAAATTAGTTTCCATCATATTTTCATTTCAGAGTCCACCTAAATCCTACAGTGTCGGCATTCGTCTGTTCACTGGTCGGTTTACGGATTTACGGAGTAGTTCGTTGACATTGGTATTTAAAGTTGAAAGTGAAGGGGGGGGGGGGCGATGAGAGTGTCATCGATGAATGTTGAAGGGAATTTATTTCTGAAACATGTGTGTGAGTCTTACAGAAATTTTCCCACAGAGATGAAAACTGGATGCTTTATTGCGTCGTTTATTCTAAGCCTGTGTACAAAATTTGGGATAAAGTTTCCAATCGTTGACTACATATACACCGGCCAAAACGTTCCGGACACTTCAGATAATTGCAAAATTATATTAGAATAATACAATTAATTATACAGAGCTATATAATATATTCGTAAAATAATAAATTAAATGAACTATACTTACATAATGTAAGTAACTATAATTACGTAACTATCATTACGTACTGCAATTACGTACGTATTGTACACTGCGACCCCCATTATCGGGACCTCAAAAGATGCAACAGACCCCCACTATGCGCCGAATATCAATCGGTGTAGCGCATGGTGGGAGAAGCGCCACACTCTAGCGTGAGGCTCCAAGCATGGTAGACAATAAGAGAGGGCTTTGAGAGGTACTGCGATCAACTATCCTGCTGCGCAGAGTTGGCTTCAATGGGTGGTGTGCAAAGTCCATTTTTGCAAGTGTGGTGCGGAGCCGTCCCACCACTGTGCTGATAATAGATGTCGCAGCGTAATGTAATGTACCTATATTTTTCTTATTTCTCGATCAGCTCTCCTATATGCCGATACCAAACTGTATGCAAACAGTTTAACGGCTCGAAAACTGCTGCAGCCGAGAGGCACAACATGTATACCCTCGGCAGTTTTATCCCGCACTCAATTTTGCCCTAACACAAGTGAAACAATGATTTAAAAAAATACTTTAACTGGGAATTTCCAACTTAGTCTGCATACTTTGCGTCTTACGACTAATTTTACTTTATGACTATGACAAATACTTCAGAATTGCGAATGTTGGCTTTCGAATCCTCATTTACGGCTTTTGCTTAAAATTGCATCGCCCACACATTGTTGAGGCGGGAGCCTGAATAAGAAGGTCCAAAGCAGCGTTTTTCGGGAATTTTTTTAGAAGGGAACAAAACAAGCGAGGCTAGTAAATATTGAGATATTTTTTCATGTATATTTGAAATTTATACAAAAATGTTCAACGTGAAAAAATAAATGTCTGCAAATTTATCAACTTATTCCATGTGCGTCTTGTACGGCAGTCCCCAATTGGGAGGAAAGATGCAGCTCGTAATTCTCGGCTGAAACAAAAAAACCAATAAAATATTCAACTGTCATATATTTTTCTTCTGTGTGAATTAATAAAAAGCTGAAAAAATCGTGAAATTATAACTTTTCTCAGGCTTGAAAAAATAATAGTTTAAAAAACACTTTAACGTGCTATAAAAATTATTTAAAAGACTTTTTCAATGATTTGTTTAATTTATTTAGCAAAGATTTTCATACCGAAGAAAATAAACTTCGGTTTAATTCAATAGGTCGTTTAGTTTTTTTGCTATCACGCTCGCCAATGCTAAAAAAATCGTGAAAATGAAAACTGGAGAAAACGCGCTTCAACGTTTTTTTAATAGGAGGGAATATCAATATCAAATATCAATCACTTCTCTGCTTTTGACATTGTATCTTCCAAAATATTCACAATTGGCCTCTGTAACTTTGTAAATATATTCTTGGATAGTTTATCTATCGATTTAAGCGATAAAAAAAATGATTTTTCCTAATTCAGGCTCCGGCCTTAATGTATATATAGATCCAACAAAATGTTTACTTTGAACTCTTCATAAGTTCTATGACGTCGCGTGCGATGGAAAGTATTCAAACCTAGGCAACGTAACACAAATCTTTACGGAACATTCCCAATTTAACCACAGAGTATATCTCTGGCAGATATATCATTAGCTGGAGTCATTGATCTTAAAACTGCAGCGATATTCGCGATTTTCCATTAACAATTGTCAGATATTCAGTTGATGAAATTTTCATAAACAATCGTCAGATCCCCAGTTTGTAGAATGGAAACTTCGCATAATGGCCTTCATTCTACATATCTCCAAGTATATTTACCAATGTTTAAAAAAAAATGTAGAAAAATGGCGACGTTGAAGCTGGATGAAGCGAGTCATCTTTGTCCGATAGTGTCCCACAGCCAGCCAGAGTTCCCCTTCAAATTGTTCACCCGAAACGAAAATTCGAAATAATTTTAGTTCTAGATAAGA
Source organism: Ophion obscuratus (assembly GCA_964007375.1). Classification (NCBI taxonomy): domain Eukaryota; kingdom Metazoa; phylum Arthropoda; class Insecta; order Hymenoptera; family Ichneumonidae; genus Ophion; species Ophion obscuratus. Next base: position 6,471,753 of record OZ023316.1, on the reverse strand, counting down.
TTTGCTTTCGAAGTACGTAGAGAAATAAAAAATATCGATGTTTGATAAAATGTTAAAAAAAAAGAAAAAAATTTAGTTTGCAAAAAGTCTTCAACATGTCGGAAATTCCATACGTACTTCGATGTAAAATTTTATTATGAGGTATTGCGTAATGGGTTACATCTAGTTCGCGGCCGGAAAAAAAGCTGTTTTCATTAATTTTTTTTGGGAATTGGGTGCAGATTTTTAACTTTTTTTTATAGTAAAGCGTATTATTAAAAGTACTTTGGCAATTTTTTAAATGGGAAATATTTATAAACGACGGAGATACAGTAAATTGCACAGACCGCTGTGGACAAAGCATCTGAAATAAAAAAAACCAAATGAATTAGTTTTTGTACCACATTATCTAGTCTTTAATCGAAGGATTCAATAAAATAATGATTTTTTGACAAAATGGTCGCCGATCGAAAGTGATCGTCGAAATTTCGGTGAAAAAAGTATGCATTGAAAAAAACCTTCGATTAAAGACTGCCTCTTGATATACAAAAATGTCTGTGAATTTAGAAGCAGATCGGTTTATTTGTTTTTGAGATATTTTGGTCACCGATTCTGAAAACTTCATTCCGAGAAAAACGCGTTTAAAGTTTTACGTCAGGTATATACGTTGATAAAATGTAATTTATTACCTCTATATGGAATCATCGATGCCCGGATCATACAGCAAACATTCTGCAGAGGTAGCAGCCTCCAAAATTCCAATTTGGTGCTACCAACTAGGGTAACCCCCCAACAAAAAAAGACTTCGAGGATGATGTGATAGATCGTATGAAAAATGAATGTTCATTGGCGATAGTTACATCTGCAAAAATCGCTCGAGCCTTCGCTAGAATTGAAGTTAGTACTGAACTTTGATCTCTGGCTGAAAGCGAGCAAAATTCTGAATGTCTCTATTTCAAAATGAAAATTTGGTGTGAATTATAAATGTATGCTTGGAAAGAGTTCGAAGTGCATGACCTTAGGAAACACTTTTGCGCCATAGAGAGTCTCTTTAAATCGTTCGGAGAACATTCGTTGAACCTTATAGAGCGGTAGTTGTCACGAGCACGAGGAAATTCTGGGTGTACCGTCCATTTGCCAGCCGTGTTCGATTCGAAGTTCTGCCCCTCCAATATCTTACCTCGGGGCGATTAATCTCCTCGGCCATTCACTGGAAAAGTTGTTCGATCCACGGGCTTGGGAGCTTTCGTACCCCTTGATGCGTTATCACATAGATTTTCGCGAAAAAAGGGCAAAGCGTGCGTCGAATAGTCGTCTTCTTGATCCCGCGACTCGTATCATGCCACAGCCTCTCTCATGCTCCCTTAGTTGCTTCATCGAAGAATCCGGTGATTTACTACCTCTCCCGAGATCCGGTCATTATCACGCACCGATCTTCTTAAATTTTCTTTCCACAATAGAACTCACATAGTAGTACCACATAAGAACTCGAGGCGTTGAATAAATCGCAGGTCTTTATAAGCACTCCACCATCACGCACAATGTACTCTCTGTCTTGAATAGTTTCTCGCTTTCTCCGTTAAACGCTTTCTACTTGACAGACATTCGCGAAGCGTTTAAGGGGTCTTCACGTTTTAGACGCCAAAAAAGGCTATTTTCATTAATTTTTTTGATAGGCTTATACTATAGATATTGATGTGAAAGTTGTTACACTTAATAAATACACTTCCGAAAGACATTTAAAAAATAATTATTGAAGTCACTATTTATAGACGAAATTGATAGTTTAAAAAATGTCTTAAAAAATCATAGGTTTGCGCTGTTGATGAAATCTCGGCGATAGATCTTCCGAAACAAAAAAATCAAACGGTTTTAGATTCAGTATGTTAATGGCTATAGCGCATATCATACGATTTTTGATATATGCAAAAATAACAAAATGGCGGACATTTTTCGAAAAAAAACAAAAAAAACGTGTTTTTTCACAGTTTTTGGCAAAAAAACTAAATATCGCAATTTAAAAAAATCCTTGATATGCGCTATAGCTATAGTTGTAAAGAATATGTGGTTAAAATTTCATGAGGATCGGTTGAATAGTTTTGAAAATTTTATCAACCAGCCGTCGAAAAACGTTCTTTCGAGAAAAAACGCGATTAAAGTTTGTTTGGGTTACATACATACATTTTGTTTAAATTTCTTAATGTGCTTCGAAAGTGTTTTTATGAAGTTTAACAACCTTTATATCAATATCTATAGTATAAACCTATCAAAAAAAATTCATGAAAATAGCCAATTTTTCTAGCGTCTAAAGTGAGAAGACCGCTTAACAAATGTACCTTTAACATTATAAAACGATCCTTCGGCTATTTCGCGGCCTGCCCGAGAGACAGCTACATCGCTCCTGTGTTGGAACTTAATGCTTTTTATTGCTATATTCCCGTGTCGACGAACCCGGGTCAGGAGATTTAAGCGAAGGACATCTTTGGCTTTTGATAACATCATAATCTTCTTTCACAATCTTTTCCCTAACGGAGAGAGACCAAAAAAGATTGCGTGCTATGTTGGAATTAAGTACGAAAACAAACCGTGTTCTCGGGCCAAACGGTTTCAACCCTCATTCTTTTCAGCGTTGCTAATGTTTAATGATCGTTCAACCGTCACCTCTTTTTTCACTTCCAATTGAAATATGGACTGTCACGTGTTTTCACTGTGGTATGAAGTACAACACGTAAGTATAAATTCGTTATTCTTCTTTGTCTTTGTTTGCATTTATTCAAAAATATTATTCTTTTAACAACGATGTTTCCTACAAAATCACCACAGACTGTTCATCTGTAAGAGAACTCATCAGACATCAGACTAATGACGAAATGTTACCATTTGTTTCAAACTTATATAGTACATTCTTTGTCATATGCTGAATGCCTTCTCCAAATTTTAAATCGATCGTCAACACCGTCTCTATAAAACTTACAATTGAAAAACACTTTTTAACATAGACTGATGCTAACATAGAGTCATTGCCTATGATTAGACAACATACGGAGTTCTTATGACACTGATGACAAAATTGTCATAACGAACTGAGTGATTTGACGGTTTTGCATAACATTTCAGCAATTTTTCACACTTTTCCACGCGTAAAACTGCCATTTAGAATACATTTTATAGAAATGGTGTAGACGATCTGTTAAAATTTTGAGGGCACATTCAGTCAATGACAAAGAATGTACTGTATACATTTATATCAAATGGTAATATTTTGTCAATGGTCCCGAAACTCCTTAAGCCGCATTCGCATTTTGTTGAAGAACAGGTGGTGCACATAAAATACGATAGCTTACGTATATACATTTTAAAAAACCTATGGTGTGGGTAGTAAAAAAGGCGCCTCGTTCCTGATAAAGAGAGAAGTATGAACAACCCTCTCGAAAATGCGTTTGTCATTCATGCAGCCTCCGGACGCCACGAAATTCGCTGCTGCAACGACAAAAAATAAAACTAATAATCGAGTGACTGACAGCCTGCATGGAATGAGAGGTAATCGATGCTCGATTTTTATTCGCATTTATCTTTACTTTATTTTGGCATCGGTCTTTCTCACCCCCGTTTTCCGTCGAGCCCTGTTTCGATTTTGCGCTATGTACGTGCGTATATAGTCAAGTACATATGCGAAAAAGCGATATTAAAACCAATCGACTTCGAGGACCGTCCTCAAAACAGCCAGATGTCCTCATAGCCGAATCCTCCCTATATATATATATATATATATATATATATATATGAACACATTCATCTCTACATACACATTTTCCATTCAACATAACGGCGTCGTCATTTTTCTTTCGCTTCCGGTCTTCTGCCCGTCCCCCAGAAGCCCTTCGCTTGGGATTTTTACAGAAACGATCATCAATCAAAGGAACGGGCCATTGTGGGTGGTTGTGTTTATTAAAATAACATGCGTCTGGGTCGAAATGGTTCACGATCAAATGAATAAAGAGTGAAAATGAATATAGAAAAAGAAAGAGAGCGTAAGACATGAAAAATCTATAAACGAGTATAAAGGACACTCGTACACTTCAGGACTCCGTAAAGGGGCGTTGTGGATGTGTCCACGTTAAAGCTCCATCTCTACGTATATACTTAAGCCAACACAAATGTAAGCTATGGTGGAGGTGAAGTTGGAACGTTTGCGCACACGGGGGTCACAGTAACGCGAACACCACGAGGCGCAACAACCAATTCAATTTGCAAGGCTGCAAAGCACTTTAGAAATTTCGGCTTGATGATGCTGGCGAGTGGGCGAAGTGGAAGGGTAGAAAGCTCAAAATTGAGTACCACGTTACATCGCCATTGCGTATGAACTACCTTGTGCGCGCATAGTAAACTATAGTTTCGCATGAACCAAACCGTAGCCACGACCCCTGCGTATGTGTTCGTAAATATGTGTAATTGTTGCCGCAAGGAAGTTAGGCACGCATGTAATTGAGTAAAGAGCTTTTAATGTCAAACTCTCAGAGACCCGTCGTTTTTTCTTGCGCTGTGCTTAAGACTTGCGGGAAAAATAGAATAAAGGCTTGTAAATTATCAGACGGAAGCGTTCGGTAGAAAAAGTAATTCGGGATCACGAAATAAATCTCTGAGCTTAGTACTAGCAGAACTATATCGTATTCACCCCAGGAAAAAGTGTTGTATTATATCTCATATATTCGCCGACAAGTTACAACAGACTTTTGCTTTCACGCAAGTGGCAGTGGAGCAAAACACTTATTTTTGTAGTGTGGCAAATGAGTGCTAAGATCTAATGTGGCAAATGCGATAACACCTTGATAGCATAAAACTTCTAAGGGAAACTCAAGTAAATTCAATTTTTTGGAAAATTTATGGCAGGTTCATTAAAGGGGTCAACCCATGTAACAGCTATTTTTTCGTTTTTTTGGGGATTTTTTATCACTCATTAAAACTTACTATCTTTGAATTTTTACCAAACATTTATTAACAGTTTTAGAGTCCCTCACAATTTTATCAAACAAAAATAACTATCTGAATCGGCTTTACACCGTTCGGGAGACATTCATGTGTAAAACACGTTGGTTGCCGGCTGCCCTAATTTCGGAGGTTTTCCTGATCTGAAATAAAAAATATCACACGGCATTTTAATTTGTAGAGCTGAGGCTGTCGCCAGGACTAGAGTAAAGTAAAAATATCGAGAACGGACTTTGGGCACGGTTTCGAAAGTTAAGTTCCAAGTTTCATCACTTTTTCGACTTTTTCAGCTTGAGGGGTCTTCACACTTTAGACGTGTAATGTCCCACGATTTTTGGGATTCAAATCGACTTTCGAATACGCAATATTTTACGAGTTTCCCGACAAATAGAAGGAAAAGATACCAATTTGAGGATAGACCATCACACTTTGTTGGTCGTTAATGGATTTCCGCTGGAGAGGCGATATGTCGAAGCAGATGAAATCATCGCTAGACAATACGATCTTTGTCACTAATAAAAGCAACCTTTGCTGAAGATTCTCTGTCTGGCTGGCGTACGGAGACGGCCGCGTTAATATGACCGGCGTCTGTCATCGAGAGTACGGCCCCTTAATAAAATTTGGAGCGCGATCGAATGACACACGCGAGCCGAAGGAAAGGACAGAGCGTGCAAGGGGGAAACGTACTCCAAGTGACGGCGTTAAGAATTTCCTCGTGGTCAGTGGTTCCCTTTTCTATTGTAAGGAAGTGGAAAGATGTTGTAGATCTCGGAAGTCTGATTTAATCAAACCCGTTGCGTTATCAAGTGCGTTGAAAATAAAGGAATTTGAAACGAATGTCCGCAGGGGTCAGGTCACTCGTGATTATTTAATCGTAACGATCAATTTTTTTTTACGTACGAATTCAATTATATTTATATAAAATGTTCCGAAGGAAATTATTTTTATGCATACAATTATAGTGCGAATACTTTTAAATAATATGGCGAGAATTTGTGAACGACAGTCAGTGCGATGAATCAGGGTTTTGAGGACCACGGTTGCGAGTCGGACTATCGTCTAATTACGTAGAAAGACCACGCTTAGTTTTTCACCAAAAAGCGGTCATGTATTTACCTTACCGTAAGATTTATTAAATGATAAATATGAGCCTACACGGCCACTCAAAACGATAGCACAACTCCGGCGGTTGATAAACAAAATATCCAAATCGATCCGGTCGTAAAATCAACAAGGCCCGAACCATGGGCACTTCGCCGCGCACAATACCTCTCTATTCTCCCTTCCCAGTATTTTTAAGATCAAGAACATAGACCCAATTCTTAGTAATGCAGCATCGATCGTAGCCCTTGCCCAATCAGAAATTTCCCAAATTATTCCGCAACTGTAATTTAACCAATCATGTGAGACGACCATGTTTTATGCACTATTCTCCAATCCACAAGAGACGCATCACCAACAGTGTGTGCTCCTACTCTCTCAGAAACTGTATCACCTAATTCTTACGTCGTGAAAAAGAAAAATCTTTAAGTCAGTCTGCCAACCGAAGTCCGAGTAGTCAGTTCCTGTTGAGTCTTCTATAACCGTAATTGGAGGAAAGTCTCCTAGTATTCTTTTTTTTATTAAGTTAAGTTCGTTATTTCGAGTCTCCGTTGATTTTTCTTTGAGATTAGCGAGATGAGATGAGATGAGCGAGAAATTACTCGTCGTTCGTCTTTCTATAATTAGTGTAATCGCAGTCGTAGTAAAGGTCGGTTTAATGTGAAAACTGTAAAAACTGTGAAAAAAGAGTAAAATAAAAGAAAAAGAATCAAGATTCTAAAACTGCATTTCTACATCTTAACTACCTGGCCATCATGAATTCCTACATTGATTCACGCAGCAGAAGCAATTGGATTTCACCCATTCCATTTCATTTGCACCAAACGAGTAAGTAATCATGAATATTTTTCACCCGCGTAAGGGAAGAGATGCGGACGTTCTCCCATTTCAACGATCTCGCACGTCTCCTCAATCAGACGCCCAATAGCTTAGAATTTATGCAACCTCGCTCCTTTCACCCTGACAACATTCTGATCGTATAATTGGTAATAATGTTTAGAAACCCGAGAAATTTTGCTTTTCAAATAGTTCGTAATGGAATTCACCGTCTTTTTCAACTTGGAATTATTTCTCTTCATTTTAACTGAATATTTCACGTTTGTATTATTTTTTTCTCTTAATAACGAGTCATGATTTATAATTGCGAATCGCACTCTCAAGCCCATCCTGAGCAATTTTCCGCAAGGTTAGGCTCGAAACAGGGCAACTTGTCCTAATATAACGTGGATTGTCCGAATAACGAGTAAAGGGAGAGATCGCTATTTTTGACCGAGATGGATATCCGCCTGTTAGCCCGTAAAAGACGCTAAAAAGGCTATTTTCATGATTTTTTTTTGATAGGTTTATATTATAGATATTGACATAAAAGTTGTTACACTTCATAAATACACTTTCGAAATGCATTTAAGTTTTTAATTTTTTATTTAAGTCACTATTTATAGACGAAAATGGCAGTTAAAAAATGTCCTAAAAAAATTGTAGGTCTGCGCTGTTGATGAAATCTCGGAGATGGATTATCCGAAACAAAAAAATCAAACGGTTTCAGATTGAGTATGTTAATGGCTATAGCGATATCATGTGATTTTTAATATATGCAAAAATAACAAAATGGCGGACAGTTTCCGGAAAAACATAAAAACGTGTTTTTTCACCGTTTTTTGGGGGAAAAATAGTAAATATCAAAATTAAAAAAATCCTTGATATGCACTACAGCTATAGTTGTGAAGAATATGTGGTTGAAATTTCATAAGGATCGCTTCAGTAGGTTCGAAGATTTTATCAACAAGCCATCAAAAAACGTTTTCTTTTTAGAAAAACGCGTTTAAAGCTTGTTTAGGTTACATAAATACATAGAATGTTTTTAAATGTATTTCGAAAGTGTGATTTATTAAGTGTACCAACTTTTATATCAATATCTATAATGTAAACCTATAAAAAAATTCATGAAAAGAGCTTTTTTAGCATCTAAGGTGAGAAGACCCATTAAAAAACTACGGCAGATATCAGAAATATTTTACTCCGCGTGAGAACTATAGATGTGCTAACTATACCATGAAAATTGGCACGAAATCCATTCAATCCAATTTGAAAGCCAATTTGAAATATACAGTTTTGAGGAAAATGCGTTTAAAAGTTCAAGTACGATTTACACAAACGAAATGTTGACTCACCTTTAGTCTGCTATGCCGGGTCCATATATCACGCACAATTTTTCTGCAATTTGGGGAAACATTTTTTTTTTAATTATTTGGACCTGCCACATGGTATGACCGGCATAAGTATAAGAGGTGGGTTTTTAATCAGCTTCTTGTCAGCTCACAATATCACGTTCGTGTATATAATGCACATGTGAGAGAATGAAATCAATAATTTCTAATGAAATAAGTACGGAATAAGACGACTAATGAAACGTTTCTCGACCCCGTGTTTCAAACTTTGTGTCTAGTTTGATTTTATGGGGAAAACATATTTTACTTTAGAAGAGAGTTAATGAACTAGAAAGTATTGATTCGCCAAAGCAATTTGACAACTTTTATTGCTAAGCATTTACTGGGATGAAGATTCAGTTGACTCCAATATTAGTTGTCTTCTGTAAATACGAAGTATTTGAATTCTTTGTAAATAGAAAGAGCGAAGAACCATCGCTCTGATCACTCTGCAGATTGGAAGAGCAAGCACGTTCGTGAAAGTTAGGAGAAACGAAACTTTTGAAAACCTCTCAACCATTTAGCTTTATAATCAATTAGACTTTCACGATCGTTAACCTGAACGATGATAGAATATTAAATTTTGAAACTACCGATCAGCGTATGGTTCGTTGATCGTGAGAAAAGTCAGTATGCACGTGGAAACAAGAACTGAAACCAAATTGAATAGCAATGTTCTCACAGAGCACGTACCGGCTCGTTACAATGAGATTTAATGCGGTCTTTTTTTCTTTTTTGCATTTTCTTCGCCTACCCCTCTCGCTTTCTCATTCTTTCTTTCACAGTAACTGAGAGACGCATAAGTTTTCCGAAAAACGTATCGAACAATTTACCGCCAGATCGTAACCTCAATAGTACCCGTCTTTCTATATCGTGTAAAATGTACATAATGCCTTCGTCTATCACACGAATCCATATTTTATTTGATCAATACGACATATAATTAGTTATCTGGACAATAATAATCGACCATTCTAAATATTTACGTAAGAATTTTATCGAAGTTTTTATATAGGAAAGTGGCACTGCAAAACTCATGATATTGGTCGACAAAACAGAGGAGTGTTACTTCATCGTCATCAGTCGTTTTGCGAATTATGATCATAAAAAATAGTGCATCTGCACTTTGTGTATCGAGAATAGTGCATCTGCACTTTTTGTGTCAAGAATAGTGCATCTGCAGTGTTTGAATAAAGAATAGTGAATAAAGTATATATTGTTTAGAATAGTAAATAAAGAAGAATAGTGAATAAAGAATATACTGTTACTCTGTTTGAATAAAGAATATATTCACTTCCTGACTGAAGAGAAGTACATCTGCACTTTTTAAAGCAAGAAAAGTGCAGATGCACTTCTCCTTCCTTGTTTAATTATGTCGTTGCAAATATTTTCCAATGACATATTTTGTCCATGACAGACCGGATTTTATCAAAATAATTTGTTGTGTGACACCTTTGTAATGGAGACTCAGAAAATAGTACATGTCCAATTTTTTCGTATTTTCGATCTCCAGGTGCGGGTTTGTTACATATTTTTTTGGCCTTAACTATTTGCTATTTTCGACGAATAGAAAAATTGTCGATTGCACAAACGTAAATACATAAAGGGACGAACAATATTACGTATCTACACATTTATTCATTATAGCAATACGATGCGAGCAATAGAATGAATTGAGATTGTATGTCATAACATTCTCAGCCCAAACATTTACGCGATGAAAATGTCAGAATTTCGGAATTTGAGAGAAAACTGTGAAAATTTGGCCGTGCTGAAGATGCTACAAGCATCGATCTTTAGAACAAACGATGCTGAAGATTTGTGTAAATTTATCAAGAAACAAGCATCGAATAAAATTAACTAATTCGTTAATAATGAATAAATAATCATTCATAATATTTTTGATGTACCTAGGTATTCTCATGTTTGATGCAAAACACGAAGTGTTTAAATTCTGATCAAATAAAAATGGTAACGAAGAATGAATATACAATGTTGATATCAAAAATAGAAAAAACAATTACCATGGTTTTTTTCTTAATAGTTATTTTCCGCAAGGTCTTGTAACAAATTGTATTCATGAAAAATTAGTGTTACCTATATGAATTGTAGAAACTCCAATAAAATAATAAAAATTTGACGTGAGCACAACCTACTGTGAAGTATGAAACATTCCTGGTAGGCTGGGTACGGTTGAAACAAATTTGCCCTTATCGTTCATCACCAATATACTTCTAAATGCGATTTAAAATACATCAAATGATAGGACATTTATCCCTCTTCCAAAAAGCACAAGAAACTTAATTCTTGGTAAAATAATTTTCCGACAAGACATTTCGAGAAATTGTTTGTCATTGTGTCAACCGACCCCCATGTCAGGCTCATTTGTAACAGTGAATGAGATCAGTTGTAACGCACAAAATAATGCAAGCCACATATAGTTTATGTAAGTTTAATTATTTTAAAAATCACTTAATAATAGTTTTCAACTATTTTAGGCATTTTTGACGACATAGAAAGCTTTTAAGTCAACGATCAGTCTTCTAATCAGATACATTATAATTGGGATCAATTAATCTAGCAGTAAAGTTCTATTTGTTAGAAGTTAACATCGGAAAAAGTCTTTTATGAATCTGCAAGTTGTAACAGTAAAGCTTTTTAAGAACAAAATTTGAAAACATTACATGAATTAAGACTATCCACTCAAAAAAACACAATGTTTCTGCTTCTTAAAAAACAAAATAATGCTTTCCTTCTCAATACGATCAAAAATAATAAATATTACGCAATGGAAGAATGTTCAAGCTTATAAAAGCGACTTTTTCGACTCCAATTCGGAATTATTACAAAGCTAGCTTATTGTTAGACCACTTTCTCTACAGCCTTCGTAAGGCCAAATTCTACAATCTGAACATAGTATCCACTTCCCTCCTGGCTCGCTCTTTGAATACGATGCCACGCGGACAAAACTCCTCATCTTCTTATGATTTTGGAGGCGGTGTGTTAACCTTCTTTCGTTTCGAGGTCTTCACTTTAACCTTTTGACCATCCATTCGTTTTTTTACCTGCTTAGCTTTGGACCGTTTTAATTTCTCATTACACTCTTTTCTTATTGCTCCTTTCTCCGGTGCATCCGTATAGATGGTAGATTTTCTTGTTTTTCGGTAGATGGTAAGGATGAACCTTTTCGGACTTTCTCAAAATCATTTTTGGGTGGTGTTGTATGAATTGTTTAGGTGCTTGTAGTTAGTTGAGGTAGCAATTGCGGTTTGTTAACTGCACTGGGTGGCATAGTTAACGTTTCAAAATTCGTAGAAATGTCTTCTTGCTGCCAAGTTACTGGGGCTGGTGAAGGGGCAGCTACATGTGTAATGTTCAAGTTGGTGTATTTAACAGCCAACCTGTGCGCCTTAACTACCTTACATTGAACCTAATAAAGCTCTTACTGTCCCCCAGGTTCACTTAAAACATATTAATAAAACTCATTGCGACAATAATGTGTTCAAAAATACTTACTTTTACTGTTAAAAAACAATAGGGCCCCCTACAAACAACTCTACCGCTCTGTGGCTAGCGCACTACTCGGAAACATGTTCGGATCGGTCAGTCGCTCCTTTCCTCCCTTGTACACTTCACCCTATCGCACGCTGTTACATCCGTACCCTGTTTCAAACGTACTCCGTTTACCCTACTTGTGTGTCGATTTAGTGATAGTGCTGAATAGACGAAATCTATATTGTTGAGCATATTACATTAGTTAATAATTATTTCGGAGATAATAAATAGTCAAACACGGCATCTAAGGCGAATGTTTAGATATAACTTTCGCTCATAGTGTGGTATCCTTATTATAACTAGTAGGTGCGCGATTAAGTGTAATTTTACCTTTACCATTGGCGTTTGTTGTAAATAACATCGACTTTATACCGGACATTACTTATGTCAAGACCAGCCAATACCTATGGTCCAAAAAAATGCCTTACTTAGAGATTGTATAGACGAAAAAAAATTTACTTTTCTTCTATGAGTTTCCATTTAAGGAGTATCACATAATAAAGTTTTGTCGTGCCGAAATTAATTTTGCCGTGAAAGTGATATTTTTTTGGAAATCATCTGCAGCAAGACGATTGAACGAAAAAAAAAAAATCCTCCATGGTTTTCTTCAATGTGCCATAGCCCAGAAATAGCAGGTTGGCAAAATGGAAAAAATACCACAAAAACATTTCGTATGAATTATCACCTAAAAATTGACGGAAAGAAAATAATTGATGTACTTCTTTTCTCCGCACCCTCAATAACCGAATATCAAACGATAAAGTTGTCGTCTGATGAAATTAGCTGTCATTGCTGACGACAGTATATTGGGAAAGATTCCCATCGAGAGAATCGAAGAAGGAAGCAGAAAGTCCTTCACCGCACCAGAGTTGAAGAGCCAGAGCTTTTCAAGGTATAAAAAGTGCAGACGCAGCAATCTTGAGGGACAGTACAAAAATCACGTTTGCTCGTTATTGGCATCGACAGAATTTGATTACATAAATTTTCGCTCGAGTAAGCCAATCGGTTTAGGCGCGTTTCACGTTAAGATAGGTTTTGAATAAACGTTATTCAGCTTAAATGAACTCTTTAAGAAAATAAAGCTTGACATTATAATGTTATAATTTATTGGAACAGAGTCGAAATTATACCGCTGGAAATGCACAATCGTGGTTGAAACAGAAACACGTCTCACCGTCGCGATCATCTCGCCCGTATTCTGATACACATTTTTCCTGTTTTATTTTTTCGCCACGCCCTAGTGACACACTTTACTTTGTCCAAGTGTATCAGCCGATTGCACGTTCTCTCTCTCTCTCCCTCTCTCTCTCTCTCACTCTCTCTCCTTGCGCCATGCCTTCATGCTACAGATAGTTCTCATTATAAGCGAGAATCGATTAGCCATGTGCCACTGTCAATATGCACAACACCTACCCAACTAATCGTGTACGCGTGCATCCGAGATCCGCGGGTGATAGGTCTTTTGACGTTAAGCACCACAAGCAATTCCCCCAGAAGGTTACATGTCGAAAGCAAGTGTGAATAGAGTTACGTCCCTATTTCCGATATTGCACAATGATTTTACGATCGTCGAACTTTTTAACGCCGCTTGCGACGTCTTACAATCCATTGTAGCTTTATCGTTGCGCAAACAGAAATTAATTAAGCATAGTCGAGTCGTTAGCGAAATGGTCTTATCCGTTACGGCTATGATATATATCTATAGACTCAATTATATCCACACGGGACAGTGAATAACGAGAGAAGATAGAGGTTCCCTGGTCGCTTCGTCGTGTGCTCTCTAGTCTAGCCAGCGTTCTCCGACACTCTCCAGAGAAACAAAATTACGGATTCGCTGTTTTTGTCGCCCGGCACTCTTGCCGTCTCGCCCACTGTGCTCTACTTCGTAATTTGTTTGCAAGCTCTCGAATTATTGTTGCCACTCTGAACCTTTTTCACTTTCTCTACGAGTCTTTAGTTTTCTCTCTTTTTGAATTCTGCAAGCTTTCTGGCAGATATTATTTTAGTTTACGCGATTCTTTGAGGGTAAGTAGAAGAACCCAGGAGAATTGAAAAAGCGCGCGGGAGTAAGGAAAAGTGGGAAAATACAGGACAGAATCTTATATTTTCGAAAAAGGAATATCGTTGCACAGTATGCGTATAGTTGGCAGGCAGATGCCCGTCCTTGCGCTCCTACCGCGTCTCCTTTCATCGTACCTCTTTCTTCATCCTCGCTCAAACTTTTCTCGGACTATTGCAGTTTACTTTGAGGTGGCTGCTAGAGACAGTCAACTTTCTGGACGAAACTCCGACGACCCAGTGGGCTCTCTAACTCTCTTTTTTCTTTTCTGCCTTCGTAATTCTGTCTCGCTCTCTTTCTTGATAGGCTGTATCTCTCCGTTGCTTTCTTTCCTTTAGATTTCAGATAGGTATAGAAAAAGCGAGAGACGTCGGGATATCCGTTGCTGAAGTGGTAACGTTCTTGGCTCCCCAATCCGCGGAATATTTCACTTCTACCAGTAATGCTTTTATATGCAGCTAATCCGCGTTATCAACCCTACAACAATCCGACTTTTGCGGCTACGCAAGAAGATTAACAATTGAGAATTTTTCAAAACCACATTGTCGTGGACGTGATAATAGAAAATTCTGCGTTCTTAATGAAGGTTCAGAAATTTGAGTACAATAATCAACTTTAAAATGCTTTTTAGAACGAGGTTCGTATATTTGAGGGCTTATACACTGTTCAAAAGAAAAAATTATTGTTTTTTTTAGTCTTAGATGATGTATGAACATCCCAAGAATTATATAGTTGATATGTATAAACATCCGAAGAATGATATGGTTCGAAGAAAAATTGCTTTCAAACTTGAAAAGTGTTTTTTTTAAACCATGTTTTGAAAATCGGGCAAACTCGTAGCTCCTACAATTTTCGACCGGTTGACTTCATATTTCATTTGTAGCTTGTTAGATAGTTTGTCTAGCGAAGTACGCGTGATTTTTACGACCGACTAACAATTACGGTTTTTATAAACACATTAAGGCCGTTTTGCAGTCGGAAATGCGACTTTTTTTCAATATGGTGCCAAATATGCAAAAATCAATATTTCGTAATAATTGTGTGTACTTCGCTCGGAAAATTCATGTAGGCTACCAAAATAAATAATTTTTTTGATCTAGATGCACATGTGCGTCTCCAACGAGTTCGCCCGTTGGAGGGCTACAAGAGGCATTCTCTTTATAGCGGTCACTGAGCCGGGATTTTGTACTTTTTTTGGAAATTAAAAAATTAATTTGAGTTCCCGAAAATATGTAAAATGAACCCTCCAAACCTCATTCCGATCGCTTTATTAGAGTTTGAAAAAAAAACCCAAAAACCCCTGTTTACCAATCTCCCAAAGGTACATAAAAGCTTGAGCCAATTTTCACCATTTCCGAAACATTCATCACCATTAACGTGGCAAAAAAACGACAGATACATTTTTATCAAATGCATTATTATGTCGCGGATCACTTTAAAATGATTTGTCCCGCCAATTGCTCCCCGGTTAAAGGAGCTTTGAACTTTAGTGAAATCGTGTCGCCATCGAAATCTGCGTCAAGTAAATTTTTCGCAATAAGCGTTATCACCGCGAGATCGCGACGTTGCTGTAGGCGCAACAAAGTTTCGCGCAAATGGTCTATGTTTTCACGTAGGCAGACCCAAAAACTGACGCTGGTGTTATCAGATGTCCTGTATAAGTACGCCTTTCATCGTAAAAGGTTTAGAGAGGCAGACGGAGAGGCTGAAAGAGAATAAAACAGAGACCGTATCGCGAGATATATCATACCCGACGATCCACAGGAATTGCGATTATATTCAGGTCAAATGAAAAAAATCAATAACGCGCAGCGAGGAAAAGAGATTTCAGATACCGGTCTCTTGATATAGGAGAGATGGAAGTGGAAAGGGTAAAAAGTAAAAGTGGAAGAAGTAAGGACAGGAGTGAGGCGGACGGGAGAGCACTGAGAAACCATAAAAAATATTGATACTTTAACTAAAGAGTAGAGTTTGGCAGTCCCCCTCCCCTTTGCCGACGCGGTCTCTCTCTCTCTCTCTCTCTCTCTCTCTCTCTCTCTCTCTCTTCCTCTTTGTCATCCTTCTTTGGCTCCTCTTCTGACCCTCTACTTCTTCATCTTCTTTTATTCTGTGTCCCTTCTTGAGGTTTTTTCTCTTGCGAGTTAGGCATTTTCAGTAGTAGCGGCTGGTATCGACGGTTCTCCAATTCTATCGCCAGCTCTCCCTTTTCCCCATTCAATGTACATATATCTATAGTGACATATATTGGATCGCGCATTATCGCATATTAGTCATAAAACTTTTTCCGATTGCTTCACCACCCTTCGATACTTCTCTCTTGCTCCGTACCCTCTCCTCTTCACTTTGCTCAGTACTCTTAGGGAACTTCGGTTCCAAAGTACGGAATAAACGCTTCTCCCGCTCTCTTTCGTTTCTTTCACTCGTGTCTCTCCCATCTTCTTTCTCCATGTGCGAACACCCGTTCCTTCTTCCCGTTTGAAAGTAAATCGTGATTCGTATCAGGCGTCCGCGAGGATTATCGTCGAATGAAAGGTGTGTGCAACGGATGAGAGAAGCCGTACGGAACGAGAAATATCTTCCAGAACATTAATCATATATCTCCATCTATCCGAGCCTCTCTCCCTCAATTTGCCTAATATCTTTAGGGAAATCAGTCCCGACTCGTAGACATTTCCGCACGGTAGAAATTTTTTTGATCGTGTTTTATTCCCCTTTCGTATATCGACATGGGTGTCTCTGATCCGCGTTCATTCATTTCAAACCTATGTAAAAGTTTTCTCATTATTCTCGCTTACAAGGAAACTTTGCGAGGTCGATGTCTCCGATTTCGATGAAATTTGGCATGCTTGTAGAATGGGTAAAAATAGGCGACACGTATTTTTTTATATCGACGGAACCCGATTTTTAAGGGTTGAAAAGCACCCTTGAAAATTAGGGTGTTTTTCGTTTTTCGTCGATAATGTTTTAACGGTACGAGATATGAAAAAACTTCAAATTGCAACAATGTTTATTTTTTCGTGTACTATACACTAGAGATGAGAACGATGTAGATAGCAACAAATTTCATATTGTTTATTGCAAAAATGCAATCTTTTCAACCATATCTCCAAGAATTTTTAATCGATTGGGATGTAAATTTGCATACATGTAGAGAATGGAAAAGTGGGGATACGGATTTTTTCTTTTTCCGATATCTTACAATTAAGAGGTTGAAACTGCCCTACGATTTTTTTGCCGAGAGCATCGTATAATCAGCTAGTCTTTTGGCATTTTGGTCTAAATTCACGTCAATATATGTTCGTGTTATGACGCAATTGCATATTTGTAACATGCCAACCCCCAACTGTCCCTCTCTCGAAAGGCAAAAGTTCAAAGTTTTTATCGTGCGACATAGGCGAACATTTCTAGAAATAAAAATGGGTTACAAAGAAAGTACAATCAGTCAAAAGAGTCGATACACATTTTCTCGTTTTGGCGGAACGACACTCTTAAGGGGTCAATGCACCCTCAACAACTTCGTTCTTTCTATAGCTCGTGAACGGGCCGAAATAAAAATAAAGTGCGATAGGAACAAATGTTATGTTCTTCGACTACTAGACGTTCATGATGATAATGATGAGTACAGCAATAAATGGCTTGTTGTTTATTGCAATAATTCGTGGATTACTTGTGAAAAATCACTCTTCAGTTTTCCACGAATATGGGCAGAGGCAAGGATCGCAATCACGGACTGACTTCGTGCTTCGGGAAGCAACTGGATTATAATTGTATATTTACGAAGAAATTCTCCCCCGCCACGTACTGCCTTTGAAGATTACAACACAATCGGAAAAGTGTTCTCACGCTTACTCATTTAGGAAATGTTTTTTATGGATTATACTTATTACAATAATGATATTCATGATAAAAGTGTTTGAAACAAAGAGATTTCTTACACCACCCAGAAGTGATAATAGCTGCTTCGCCACATATATCGCATGTCGGTACATTTTGTGAAAAGCAAAATTCTACCGGATTTTCGAAGTTTGGCGGTCTTTCTTCTTCGTACGGGCCATTTCGGGATACTTCGAGACAATAAAAAATATGCCTAACAGCGTATCTAAGAGATCGATTTTGTTATTGGAACAGCCCAATCCATTTACACTATAAATTCTTGAATGCTCATTTATTGATTTTTTATTTAAACAGGAAATAAGGTAGAGGTGGCTGAACAAGTATGCGACTATTTGATCGAACAAGTCTCAGCAAAACGTAAGAGGTAAATATTCTTTCGTATAATGACTGACAGGGCTCATTAGAGTATTTATTCGTCTCATTCTGGAATTATTCGTCCACTGCAAGGCTGATAGCCTAAAAGTC
Organism: Ophion obscuratus; assembly: GCA_964007375.1. Classification (NCBI taxonomy): domain Eukaryota; kingdom Metazoa; phylum Arthropoda; class Insecta; order Hymenoptera; family Ichneumonidae; genus Ophion; species Ophion obscuratus. The sequence continues at coordinate 6,453,507 of OZ023316.1, read as the reverse complement.
ACGGAAACAAGACATGGTAACTTTCGGCAGTGATTGTTTCCGTGGGTTACAGGAGCTCATGAACCACTCCCTCCCGACAGCAGAGCTTTCCGACCATGGATATTTCGTTTTGGCGCCGACGTTGATTGCCAGCCAGAATCAACATATGCCTCTTCTATTGAGGGTTTTCAAAATCAATCCACTTCTCATCTCTTGTTATAATGCGCCACAAGAAAAAAATCCTTGCTTCGCTGATTTGGCATAGCGTTCTCGCTCAGCATCGGGATACAGTTGACTTGACAACATTGAGTTGTTCAGCAAATTCTTCAAGGGGGGAGATACCTTTCGGTGAGGAAAAAATGCTGATTTTCATGATTTTCTTTTAAAGGAAAGATTTCTTCACGACTTTAGGGTATGTTTTATTAATACTTTTCGCTGTAACATGGTATTTTTTAAATTAATCCTTAAAATTGGCGGAGGTATGGCACGGCCTTCTAGACGGGTTGCGGTGGATGTTGTCAGACGGCGTGACACAAAAAACCAACGAAGATTTTTCTTTCATTAACGCCCATACGCACACTATGAACCGAGAATAAAATGAAAAATGTTTAAATTTGATGAAATGGTACGTTATAAAATAAAAAGATTGAATTTTCCGAAAAAATAGATACGTTTTTAAACATTGTTTAAAATTTAACATTGTTTAAAAATTTCAAAAACATTCATGATCATGTTTAGAGATAATAATGTTAGAAAGGTTTATACCAAATTTCATCAGAATCGGTCGATGAGTTTTTGAGCTGTACGTCACGCCAGTTTTGAAAATGTAGTTAAGAAAACCGCACCATACCTCCGCCAATTTTTAAGATAAATAAAAAAAATACCATGGAACAGCCAAAAGTAGTTATAAAACGTACCCTAAGTCTCAAAAATGGTAAGGAAATATTTACTTAAAAAAAAAAACATGGAAATCAGCAAGTTTTTCTCTCGCCTGAAGGTATCTCTCCCCTTAAGTGTTTGAGAAGAGTTTTCATTCAGCAAACTTTGCTATTCGGCATTAACACATTTTTCAGCTGCCCTGGTCGTTGCTTGTCATAAGGGCCACAATCGTCACTTTTGAATCGTCGAAACCAATCTCTACACATCATTTTGGATAGCCAGAACTCAACATAAGTATGTGTAAGGAATCGAAGAGTTTAAGCTACGCTTTTTTCAAATCGATGTGATGCAAAACTACACATCGGGAAAACAATTTGCCACGGACCATTTCTAACTTGCTCTTCCTACACACGTGTTTCAAATAAATATGGAGTCTTTGGCTAGACATTAGTGGCTCATGGCTACCTTTAGAGGTGATGTGAGCGACATTTGCCTGTACTGAAGCATAAAACACCCAGAGGGACCTACAGCCAAACAGTGCGTTTCAATGCAAGCACGTAATTAAGACCTGCTCTCTAATGCGAATCCTTTGTTATCCGCATATGCCAAGAACATACTGCCTTCCTTGCTATGTTGATTCATTATATCCAACAGACGAATGCAGCCATTATTAAAGATTACAAATGCAGCACATGTAGCAATCCGTATGATTTCAAAACCGCTAACAGATCATTTTGTGGCTATTTCTCCCACGACCGAACGTGAACTTCCTTTGGCGTTTTGTGTAAAGGGCATGTTCGAAATAATTCTTCGTTAAATAATGCTTCACTTACTGGCTTTATCGCTAATTATACAACGACGTGGAGGGTTCGCTTGTGTTCATTTTCCGTCAATGTGCCAGCTACTTCTGCTTTTCGACTACTTGCGTTCGGCCGGCTGCGTTCCGCATTACGTTTTGAGAAACCCTGACTATAATTTCGTAAGTTTTTCGAAAATTCTAACAGAAAAGTATTCGTAAAAAAATGCACTAGTTCGAACTTGGGAAAGTTTGAATTTTCAGAAATATAATTTCCATGCGGCAACTTCGAACTTTAAACTAATTCGAACTTCGGAGCGTTTCAATTCTCAGACATATGATTTCCATGCGGCAACTCTCTTAAAAATTAAGTTTTTGGGTATATTTTTGTACACAAATGAATGTACAGGATGTTAACACAAGATATCGTGGTACTGAGTACAGCGAAAACAAGTGACTCATTTCATATTTAAAGGTTTTTTTTTCACTTGAGACGCTAAACAATACTATTTTCATGTTTTTTAAAATAGGTTTATATTATAAACATACATATAAAGGTTGTTACACTTAATAAATATACTTTCGAAATACATTTCCTGTAAATGTATGTATTTCCGCAACCCAAAGAAACTTTAAACGCGTTTTTCTCGAAACAACGTTTTTCGACGGCTTGTTGATAATATCTTCGAAACTACTAGTAGGATGACTACGGGAGTTCTGGAACACATTGTGGAGGGGGAAGCCGAAAGGAGGGGTTCGGCCTTGTGGAGGAGGAAGCCGAAAGGAGGGTTTCGGCCATGTGGTGGGGAAAGTGGGTAGAGTCTATGGAGAGGGGGAAGTGGGTGGTGAGGAGTTTATGGAGAGGGGGAGTGGGTTGTGGGAGAAGTGGGTGGTGGGGGAAGTGTGTCGTGGGGAGTATGCGGCGAAGGGGAGGGCATGAGCAGTCTATAGCAAGGGGAGGGAGGTGTCCGGCTGTCTCGCGAAGGTCTCGGGACACGTTTGGGGAATTGGAGGATTTGGGGGGTTTGGGGGGTTCGGGGGAGGGGGATTTGCGGCTCGCTGAGAGAGGTCGGCCAGTGACGTCACGCGGGGAAGAGGATGCCCAAAATCATGGTTCAATGCCCAAAAGCACGAGAGGATAACAGTTCTAGGTGCGGGCCAGGGGCCACCGGCAGCCAGGGGACATCATAGACGATGCGTCGTTTTTCTAAGGGGGCGTTATTGACACAGGTGAATCGTTTCCAGAAAATGGAGGAAAATTTCTCTCAAACATTATGCATGTGAAAGCCAGCGTCTGTGATACACTCTCGGCAACTTAATGCAATTTTAGAGTCGACACATTGGTATGCTGTGGGATCGTTTGCTGGAACATCATCGAAACGACAGTGAAATATTATCATATCTTCCATGCATGAAGCATTACAATACACCTGAGATGTTGGATCATATTGATGGCCCCCCACCTCCTCAATCACGCACATAATGGAATCCCTTATCTGAGCCATCACCCAATCCACTATCAAATGATTCCGTATCACTGTCCATCTCGGTCAGTTCCATGTCATCATGTGCAAGCACTTCAATGTCCGCTCACTCATCATCATCATCATCGGCGATATGAATAACGTCTTCGTCTATCCCAACTTCCACTTCGTCATCATCGGCGATATTCACAACAATCTCCATCTCATCATCGACGAGATCGATCACTTCAATTTGGTTCGACATTTTTCTTAACTGATTTTTCGTTTTCCGACTCTTCCACAATGACACCTCGGAGGCTGAAGACTGGAATGGCGAAAACTGCTGTTCCGATCCTTTTTCGGATTTCGATTTTTGGATCCTCATAGGCTTATAGTAGGGCGGGGGATGACCAACAGGATGTGCAAATAGTTTTCAACATTAGTTGGGACTTGTAGGAAAAAAAAACCATGCAAGATGGTGCATCCTGGCCAGGGATAAACGAAAAGTTTTTTTTTAACTATCCCTATGGGGGTAGGCATCTAGGTAGGCTGTCCAGAACAGTGTGCACTCGCAGAGATGAAAGCTGGCCAGGCTCGCCAAGCATTGACTTTCGCGATCTCTACAGAACAGCGTCTAGGACATGGAGACTGAACTGACGTATTATAAAGAGCATCTTAGCGTTTTCAATATATATTGCCACATGTTCCAGTATGTATGAAGTCCAGACTGTCACGAATCATAGGGCTCTTCGCAGAGCAACATCAAACTTATTCAAGTGGCACTTGAGGCTATTCAGTTCTTACCAAATCAGCCATATTATTAAGGCATTTTTTTTCTTCGTCGACGTTCGAAGCCACCCTCTGAGCATAGGGAACATTTTTAAAAAGCTATATTCCGCTGAAGTAATGTCTTGGCTATCCAAAGCACATACACGAAAACGAGGTATTTATTACAAAACGATCAATTTTAGGGATCTATGGCCGCAGCATTTTTTTTAGGCTTCGACCGCTGATCCCACTGCATGCACCATTTGAGCATAGATGCACTCGTGGTCTGGAATAGTCACAAAATACTTTTTTTTGCTCCCGTTGAACGCCGACCGACTCGTTCTGTGTATGTATTCATTGTCCATGCTTTCCGCGATAAAATATATCAACGTGATATAAAAAAACTCTGGTGGAGGTGATTCTATTACATTTTCCGAGCTAGAAGGGAACGACAAAAATATTTTCTGATGGGAGACCATTTTTAATCATCGGCAGCGCTCAAAAGTGGCCACACTATGAATGAAGCAGTGAGTTAATATATCTCTCTGGGAAGACTTTTCAACTCGTTAATATGAAGAACAACAATGAACCATCAGAAGAAATCTTGCACAACCAAGCCACGCTCTTAATTTCGATCGACGACTTTACGGTGTGGACGCAACAGATCGTCGAGTTCATCGAAGTACTGAAAACGCAAAGCCGAATTAAGCGCCAACGATTATCAACTAAACATCAATAGTCATTGTAGGCCAAATACCGCATCTGGAAGGATTGAAGTATTCCATGTACAGGCATTTTATATGCATGGGTGCAGGACACAGCGGTTATGGTTAATGTGGTGAGAACTCAACTTGAACGCATGATGGTCTATACTTTACACCCTGCTCGATGAATTTCAACAACGTGCATGTGGTTGAGCTTTACGAAAAATACGTAATCTTACAATAAATGTAAATAAGTATAAATCAATACGCGTTGAATGTTATATCTCATTGCCACGGGAAATAATTATTATGAGGGCTACGATTAATGTGTAATCAAGAGATAATACACGTTTCGCATGGGTGACAGTCACAGGTTTATACCCAGCTGAACGAAACAGTGACCACGGATCTTCTTACATGCATTATTCAACGGTATTGAATCTATCGAATAGTGATTCCCATAATGATTCCCAGTAACTATAGGTCAATTTAAAAATAAAAAAATTGTGCTTCAAAACAATTTATCCATCAATGTGTATACCACCGAAGAAAACATTGCTCCGATACGCGTGGGTCAACATAAGAAGAAGAAAAGCATATCAATTTGTTATACATACAAGATACCGAAGTTAACAGTGTATGACATATCACATAGATAAAGAACCTGTCAAGCCTCGTGAGCGCCGAACAGAGGCAGCCATTGAAAAATATATATGCCATCGGTGTGTGAAGTTAACACAATTACTATATTACCATATGTGCTAGACGAATTAAATAACAATCCATTATTTCGCAGGTGTCTGCATTAATTTAGATCAACGGATAAACTGCAATCACATGAGATCGGTTATGGAGCAATAAAGCACTGCGCCATCCGACTATCAAGTGATACCAATAAGTGGCTCCAAATCATCAAATCCAATCGGAAAGCAACACATACATTCACTGTAGATGCCTATTTGGGGTGTTTTTTTTACTAATTATAGAGAGAAGATGAGAGGGTGCAAAGACTGATGGGAAGAACGTAGCAGAGGATATATATCAATATCATGAAGCATTTACTATTGATTACCACATGTGTTTTTCATATGATGAATCGCTATCGTAGTGTCGATCATATCACAGCGCCAATTACATATCACAGTTTGTGACAGAACTGGAAAAACTAGTGCTGTGCATAAAATACATTTCCTACGAACATTAATGCTCGTCATGAGTTAATTCTAATACCTTCACGCTATGGCAATAATTGTGCATTCAGTCATCATCAACCACTAGAGGTAGAAGTTGAATTACTCAAGGAATAATGGCATATGCCCCACATATTATTAGATGAGATCAATAAATTATCATTACTTCGAACATTGGACAGTGGGCGATACTTGAATATGAGTTTTCGCTCTTGGGATCTATACGACTGTCCATCGCTTCAAGCACAATGAAACATTCATGGACCGTAAAAGCTGCCTCCCAACTAGAGAAACCAAAATATGTAATTGGTGCGGTGCAGACTGGTAAAAAGATAATGTATGGCAAAGGACATTATATTATTCACCGACTGCAAACACACAAGTGCTAAACTTTACCTCAATTCAGCATTCTTTTCTCAAGATGATTCGAATTTGTACTTCAAAAAAGTTTCGACATTTTGTTCAATATGTACTCTCGATTTTGTAAATACCATTATGACTGCCATAGTGATCGTTTTTTACTAACCATCGTCATGTCTTAATGTAACGGCCCTCCCACGGTTAATGATTGATCGCATCAGAACGAGCCTGTAAAAAAATGCTACCGTAGATGTGTGAATAGAGTTCGAATGCAAAGAAGATTCACCACCGAATACAACTGCATATAGTTTTAATCTTACATGATCGCATTGTTGAATATTGTCCATTGACCGACATTATCCGTAAAATTGCATAAATCAGCAAAATCTGCGAGATACGAAGCATCATGGTTGACTCGCAATCATCATGGTCTAAAGTCGGCATATGGAAACGTTCCATATAGCATGGCAGAAGGTTCAATAACAGCTGGAGTTGAAGGTTCAACGGACGGCGACATGTGTCCTATCGTATATGTTACGGGTCATGAAAAACGAGAATGGCTAGCTGATACAATAAATATGAAAAATGAGCTATTTATTGAGTCCTTAAATATAGACTTTGACGATATGGATGTCTCAAGTAAATTAGATGGAAGTTTTACTCTACGACGATGTGAAAAGCATAAAAACAGTTGTGCCTTACAAAATGTATTTAAAATATTTAATTGTTTGTGCTGTGTGTGCTGAATCATAAAGATTCATGCAAATAAAAGAAATGTAACATTATGTACTTTTTATTCTCCTCACCCCAGTACTTAGTTATGTCAGCATCACCTGATATCGGATTGTGCAACTGAATACAATATTACTTTCGAATGTGAAACTCCTTTTTTTTGTATGGAATTTGATTGAAAATAAATTAATATAATCGCCCAATGATAATCGAAGACATTTATCAGTATACGTTCGTTAGATGTTCGTGAACCGTTTGTTGAAAGTTTACGAGGCATTCAAAGATTTTCGACAGTCGTTCGTGAAACGTACCAGAGACTTCCGAAGACATTCACAAGACGTTCGAAGCCATTTAAGAGATGTTCGAAATAATTTATAAGGCGTTTGAAGACACGCATGAGGGGTCAAAGAGTTTCAAGAGACTATCTACGACGTTCATGACACGTTTGAAAATGTTCGCGAGATATTCAAGAGACTTTCGAAAATGTTCATAAGACGTTTGAAGACATTCATGAGAGGTGCGAAGACCTTCGGAGATTTTCGAAGACGTTCAAGAGATCTGCGACGATATTTATAATACGTTTAAAGACATCGATGAGGGGTTCAAAGACGTTTAAGATACTTTAAAAGACATTAACCAGGGGTTTGAAGACGGTCAAGAAACTTTCGAATACGTTCAAGAGACTTTCAACGACATTCATAATACGTTTGAAGACATTCATGAGAGGTTCGAAGACGCTTAAGAGAGGCTTTCAAAGACATTCACGAGGGGTTTATCCAAAGATATTCATAATACGTTTGAAGACATTCAAGAAACGTTCGAAAACGTTCATAAGAAGTTTGAAGACATTCATGAGAGGTGCGAAGACCTTCAGAGACTTTCGAAGATATTCAAGACATCTTTGACAATATTCATGATACGTTTGAAGACATCGATGAGGGGTTCGACGACGTTTTAGAGCCTTTCAAAGACATTCACGAGGGGTTTGAAGACCTTCGAGAAACTTTCGAATACGTTCAAGAGACTTTCGACGACATTCATAATACGTTTGATTACAATCATGAGGGGTTCAAAGACGTTCAAGAGACTTTCGACGGCGTACATAATTGGTTTGAAGACATTCATGTGGGGTTCCAAGACGCTTAAGAGACTGTCGAAGATATTCAAGAGTTCTTTGACAATATTCATAATACGTTTGAAGACATCGATGAGGGGATCGACGATGTTTTAGAGACTTTGAAAGACATTAACGAAGGGTTTGAAGACGTTCAAATAACTTTCGAATGCGTTCCAGAGACTTTCAAAGACAGTCACGAGGGGTTAGAAGACGTTCAAGAGACTTTCGACGACATTCATAATACGTTTGAAGACATTCATGTGGGGTTCCAAGACGCTTAACCCATTAACGCCCAAGAATCGCGAATTTTTCCTTCATTTTCAAGCCAGATTTTTATTATATAAAAAAAATCGTAAAAAATGAAGCGATACGTTCCCTAGTATTTTCGAGGGTGCTCTTTCAGAATCTGGGGTCAAAATCGGGCTTTGTCCATTAGGAAAAAAAAATATGGCGGCTTTTAAACAAAAAAAAAACAGGAAAAATCGTTAACACTTTTGTTCAGATTTTTTGTTCACTTCGAAGCCGTCGAAAATTCCGGTTTTTTTTCAACCATGGGTGCATAGAATAGTGACGATTGAACAATCAATTTTTTTAATTCGTCATTGTCAACATTTTCACCCCCAAAATGGAGCTTTTCACCCCCTGAGTGACACAAAAAATTTTACGCTCGGTGTCCCAAATGAAAAGTGGTTGGATTTGGACGAAAATTGGTACTCCGAGGTTTTTGAGGTCGCTGATTACGATTCTGGTCTCAAAATTCCGAAATTCAAAATGGCCGATCCAAAATGGCGGACACAAATGCAAAAGTTCATTTGAATTGTATAAAACGTGGCACACGGGGGTTTTCGAGGTTGCTGATTATGATTCTGCTCTCAAAATTCCGAAATTCAAAATGGATTCAATATGGCGGACACAAATGCAAAAGTTCATTTGGATTGGATAAAACATGGCACTCGGGGGTTTTCGAGGTCGCTGATTATGATTCTGCTCTCAAAATTCCGAAATAAAAAATGGCGAATCCAATATGGCGGACACAAATGCAAAAGTTCATTGGAATTGGATAAAACGTGGCACTCAGGGGTTTTCAAGGTCGCTGATTATGATTCTGCTCTCAAAATTCCGAAATTCAAAATGGCGGATCCAAAATGGCCGACACAAATGCAAAAGTTCATTTGAATTGGATAAAACGTGGCACTCGGGGGTTTTCGAGGTCGCTGATTATGATTCTGCTCTCAAAATTCCGAAATTCAAAATGGCGGATCCAAAATGGCGGACACAAATGCAAAAGTTAATTTGAATTGGATAAAACGTGGCACTCGGGGGTTTTCGAGGTCGCTGATTATGATTTTGCTCTCAAAATTCCGAAGTTCAAAATGGGGGATCCAATATGGCTGACACAAATGCAAAAGTTCATTTGAATTGGATAAAACGTGGCACTCGGGGGTTTTCGAGGTCGCTGATTATGATTCTGCCCTCAAAATTCCGAAATTAAAAATGGTGGACCCAATATGGCGGACACAAATGCAAAAGTTCATTTGAATTGGATAAAACGTGGCACTCGGGGGTTTTCTAGGTTATTCTAGGTTATTCTAGGCTTATTATATTTCTGCTCACAAAATTCGAAAGCCTTTGGGTATTTAAATACTTGGTATTTTCAGGTATTAAAATACCCAAAGGCTTTCGAATTTTGAGAGCAGAATCATAATCAGCGACCTCGAAAACCCCCGAGTGCCACGTTTTATCCAATTCAAATGAACGTTTGCTTTCGTGTCCGCCATATTGGATCCGCCATTTTTAATTTCGCAATTTTGAGAGCAGAATCATAATCAGCGACCTCGAAAACCCCTGAGTGCCACGTTTTATCCAATTCCAATGAACTTTTGCATTTGTGTCCGCCATATTGCATCCGCCATTTTTAATTTCGGAATTTTGAGAGCAGAATCATAATCGGCGACCTCGACAATCTCCGAGTGCCACATTCCATCCGAAACAAATAAACTTTTGCATTTTCGTCCGCCATATTGGATCCGCCATTTTTTATTTCGGAATTTTGAGAGCAGAATCATAATCGGCGACCTCGAAAACCTCCGAGTACCACGTTTTATCCAATTCAAGTGAACTTTTGTATTTGTGTCCGCCACATTGGATCCGCCGTTTTGAATTTCGGAATTCTGAGAGCAGAATCATAATCAGCGACCTCGAAAACCTCCGAGTGCCACGTTTTATCCAATTCAAATGAACTTTTGCATTTGTGTCCGCCATATCGGATCCGCCATTCTTTATTTCGGAATTTTGAGAGCAGAATCATAATTAGCGACCTCGAAAACACCCGAGTGCCATGTTTTATCCAATTCAAATGAACTTTTGCATTTGTGTCCGCCATATTGGATCCGCCATTTTTAATTTCGGAATTTTGAGAGCAGCATCATAATCAGCGACCTCGAAAACCCCCGAGTGCCACGTTTTATCCAATTCAAATGAACTTTTGCATTTGTGTCCGCCATATTGGATCGGCTATTTTGAATTTCGGAATTTTGAGAACAGAATCGTAATCAGCGACCTCAAAAACCTCCGAGTACCAATTTTGGTCCAAATGCAACCACTTTTCATTTGGGACACCGAGCGTGAAATTTTTCGTGTCACTCGGGGGTGAAAAGCGCCATTTTGGGGGTGAAAATGTTGACAACGACAAATTTAAAAAGAATTGATTGTTTAATCGTGACTATTCTATGCACCTATGGTTGAAAAAAAACCGGACTTTTCAACGGCTTCGAGGTGAAAAAAAATTTTGAAAAAAAGTGTCATCGATTTTTCCTTTTTTTTTCTATTTAAAAGCCGCCATATTTTTTTTCCTAATGGACAAAACCCGATTTTGACCCCAGATTCTGAAAGACCATCCCCGAAAATATTAGGGAACGTATCTCTGCATTTTTTATGATTTTTTTTTATATAATAAAAATCAGGCTTGAAAATGAAGGAAAAAATCACAATTCTTGGGCGTTAATGGGTTAAGAGACTTTCAAAGACATTCACAGGAGGTTTGGAGACGATCAAGAGGCTTTCGAAGACGTTCAGAAATCTTCGACGACATGCATAATACCATTTTCGACGACATCCATAAACCGAAGACTTTCATGACGTATGAGTTTTGCTGGAATTGTTTGGGTTTGTTTGGAATTTTCACAGGTTTTGTGGAACGTGTTTGAGTTTGTTTGGGCGCGCACCTTTGGTGGAGCGTGTTTGAGTTTGTCTGGGTGCGCGCCCAAACAAATGCTCAAATGGTGCATGCAGTGGGATCAGCAGTCGAAGCCTTAAAAAAAATGCTCCGGCCATAGATCCCTAAAATTGATCGTTTTGTAATAAATACCTCGTTTTCGTATATGTGCTTTGGATAGACAAGACATTACTTGAGCGAAATATAGCTAAAAAGCTTTCCTAAAAATAGCTAAAAATGTTTCCTATGCTCAGAGGGTGGCTTCAAACGTCGACGAAGAAAACAAAATGCCTTAAGAATATGGCTGATTTCGTAAGAACTGTATAGCCTCAAGTGCCACTTGAATAGGTTTGATGTTGCTCTGCGAAGAGCCCTATGATTCGTGACAGGCTGGACTTCATACATACTGGAACATGTGGCAATATATATTGAAAACTCTAAGATGCTCTTTATAATACGCCAGTTCAGTCTCCATGTCCTAGACGCTGTTCTGTAGAGATCGCGAAAGTCAATGCTTGGCGAGCCTGACCAGCTTTCATCTCTACGAGTGCACACTTTTCTGGACAGCAGATGCCTATTCCCATAGGGATAATTAAGAAAAAAAACTTTTCGTTTATCCCTGGCCAGGATGCTCCATCTTGCATGGTTTTTTTTTCTTACAAGTCCCAACTAATGTTGAAAACTATTTGCACATCCTGTTGGTCATCCCCCACCCTACCATAAGCCTATGAGTATCCAAAAATCGAAATCCGAAAAAAGATCGGAACAGTAGTTTTCGCCATTCCAGTCTTCAACCTCCGAGGTGTCATTGTGGAAGAGTCGGAAAACGAAAAATCAGTTAAGAAAAATGTCGAACCAAATTGAAGTGATCGATCTCGTCGATGATGAGATGGAGATTGTTGTGAATATCGCCGATGATGACGAAGTGGAAGTTGGGGTAGACGAAGACGTTATTCATATCGCCGATGATGATGATGATGAGTGGGCGGACATTGAAGTGCTTGCACATGATGACATGGAACTGGCCGAGATGGACAGTGATACGGTTTCATAGTGGATTGGGTGATGCCTCAGATACGGAATTCCATTATGTGCGTGATTGCGGAGGTGGGGGGCCATCAATATGATCCAACATCTCAGGTGTATTGTAATGCTTCATGCATGGAAGATATGATAATATTTCACTGTCGTTTCGATGATGTTCCAGCAAACGATCCCGCAGCATACCAATGTGTCGACTCTAAAATTGCATTAAGGTGCCGAGAGTGTATCATAGACGCTGGCTTTCACATGCATATCCACATGTTTGAGAGAAATTTTCCTCCATTGTCTGGAAACGATTCACCTGTGTCAATAACGCCCCCTTAGAAAAACGACGCATCGTCTACGATGTCCCCTAGTTGCCGATGGCCCCTTGGCCCGCATCTAGAACTGTTATCCTCTCGTGCTTTTGGGCATCCTCTTCTCCGCGTGACGTCACTTGCCGACCTCTCTCAGCGAGCCGCAAATGTCCCTCCCCCAATTCCCCAAACGGGTCCCTAGACCTTCGCTAGACAGCCGCACACCTCCCTCCCCTTGCTATAGACTCCTCATGTATAGACTCCTTCTCAGCATACTCCCCACTACACACTTCCCCCACCACTTACTCCTCCCACAGCCCACTCCCCCTCTCCATAATCTCCGCACCCCCCACTTCCCCCTCTACATAGACTCTACCCACTTTCCCCACCACATAGCGGAACCCCTCCTTTCGGCTTCCCCCTCCACATAGCCGAACCCCGCCTTTTGGCTTCCCCCTCCACAATGTGTTCCAGAACTCCCGTAGTTATCCTACTACTACTGAACCGATCCTTATGAAATTTGAACCACATATTCATTACAGCTATGGCTATAGCGCATAGCAAGGATTTTTTTAAATTTCGATATTTACTATTTTTTTGTCAAAAACTGTGAAAAAAACTCGTTTTTTTAAAGTCCGCCGTTTTTTTTATTTTTGCAGATATCAAAAATCGTATGATATGCGCTATGGCCGTTAACATACTGAATCTAAAACCGTTTGATGTTTTTGTTTTGGATGATTCATCTCCGAGATTTCATCAACAGCGCAGACCTACAATTTCTAGGACATTTTTTTAACTACCATTTTTGTCTATAAATAGTGATTTAAATAAATCAATTTGAAAAAATGTATTTCGAAAGTGTATTTATTAAATGTAACATCTTTTATATCAATATCCATAATATAAACCTATTCAAAAAATCTCGAAAATAGCCTTTTTCAGCATCTAAAGTGAGAAAACCCCTTAAAAGAGTATACATCCCCAAAAAAGCCTACTCACGGTTCTGCATTTTGAAAAATTTCAGTACTCCACCTACTGTCATTTACTTCCATTCTACTGCCAGTAGCATTTGGTATATATTATCGCCGAAAGAGTTACCGAACTAGTATGTGATAAAAGATCCATCACGATTAAATGTCAATGAAAGCTTAGGAAGAATTTAGTTTTAAGGACGTTTGAATTTACAACTTAAGCTATGTTAAGTCTCTAACTCCCATGACATTTAAGGTGTCTGCGTAAATTTCTGTATACATTTAGTTATGATATACGGTTTGAATTTGGCATAGCGATGGTCAAGGTAGCTCAAATTAAAAGGGTCTACATTGCGTCCTTATTTTATTTCGCTAGCCAAGCATCCCTTATGCGGAAGCCAATTTTCGCGCCACCAGCCCACTATAAGGGAAACTTTGTGGGGGAAATAAAATTATGCGGAAGCGATGGGTAAGTTTCAAATTTGCACGATTTTTTGTTCTACTGGTTGAAGCATCGCAGAATAACTTATTTGTACATAGTAGCATTTACGTAAACATGTCAAATACATAAAAGCATATACGTAAGCATGTCGTATTGGCAAATTGGCCTAGATGTGGCGCGTGGAGTCTCGGCTGTCGGGCGTTCCTCCAAGAAAATAAATGATGTATCCATGGTCGAGGGAGAAAGAGCGAGGGAGGGAGGGGTGAGAGAGAGAGAGAGCGAGAGAGAGAGAGAGAGAGAGAGAGAGAGAGAGAGAGAGAGAGAGAGAGAGAGAGAGAGAGAAGAATAAAAAGCGAAAACACGCAAAGAACGAGATGTTACGATCGTCTATTCGTGCGCTATTCAATCTTAAAAACAATTTCCCGCTCACCTAAATCATCCCAAAAGAACGAGCAAAAAGCTCCTTGGCATCCAATACGAATACCGATGACATAAATCCTCTCTTTACAAGTTTGCGCGCAACGTCAACGTACATTTTTTTCAGCTTCCTCAAGGAGTTCTGTCAAATACTTTAGTACGCGTCGAAACCGTTTCTTGAACGATACAGCTGCGCCATTTTTCTTTTCGGGCGATATGTGAATAGCTCATTTTGATCGAGA
>OZ023316.1:6429838-6438693 GCA_964007375.1 Ophion obscuratus | reverse complement strand
GAGAGAGAGAGAGAGAGAGAGAGAGAGAGAGAGAGAGAGAGAGAGAGAGAGAGATTTTCATTTAAAACATAATTCTATTATTACCATCCGATGTTACGAAACAAATATTTATTCATGAAAACGCATTTTTCGAAGCCGATACATCAGGAATTTTTTTACCTACGGAGCGGGCGGTTAGTACGGCTGAACTTCGATGGCGCAGTTGTCGACGTGGCAATTTAATCATCTCGTCCTGCAAAAACTTGTGATATTTGGTGACAAAAATAGAGAACCTCACAGAAAAAAATATATTTAATCGATTTATCCTCGGCACAAATTTATCCACACAAGTTACCGACAACTCGGCAAGTTTTGCAATTGCTTTTTATCATCATTATCAAGGTATGTCAACAATTCGATAAAATGCAGTTCTCACTACCACGGAAGTGTAATTGTTTTGGACTCAAGCAAAGATTCCAATGTGCCGAGAACAGTATGCTATTTTCAAATTAGAAAAACCTCCACACCTTTTGGAAACGGCTCCAACAGAATCGTCTGTAAGAAAATTCAAAAACGCAGCACAATAAAGAATTATTGTTTAAAACAAAAAATGGATTCCGTATTTCACATAGGAAGTCCGAATATGATGAAGACATTTAGCAACGAACGACGATTGCTGTTTGCCACAGAGCGAATTCCGTGTCGTCAAGCGACTCGTTCGCAAAGTTCATCGGCAATAACTGTGAATGATTCAGTGAAATCTAAAGAGAAAAAACGAGACCAAAATATATCTGATCAGGGTGATGATAATTCCAAACATTTTGATCCTCCTAAAGATCGAGAAGCTACGAGAAAATCCCAAGATGACATCAGTAGATGTACTAGGCCGATTCTAATTCAACCGCGGCATCTCTGGTGGTCGCGGGGCGGGGTCCAGGGGGGTCCATGGGCGGCGGTGTCCAGGGGGGTGCCCATGGGCGGGGGGGTGACGCCGGGCGCGTGTGACGGAACAGAGCGGCCTATGTGGCGGGTTGCGGGCGGGGGGGGGGGGGGGGGCTGTGGTCAGTGGAGTGACTGGCGGGAGGGGAAAGCCGGCGTCGATGAGTGTTTTGTGTGATTGTGTGTGTGTGTGTGTGTGTTTGTGTGGCAGGGGGGTAAAAAGAATGTTTAGAATTAAATGACAATAAAACAATGGTTTAATAATAATTCAATTAAATAATGACCTTGCATAGTGTATACTGTACATGAAATCTTTGGTGGTGTGTGTGTGTGTGGGTGCGTGCGCGAAAAATGGGATAATACTTCAAAAAGTACATTTTCCTAAACTCTATTAGTTTCGATATTATCCACTCACGCATTTTAACGCGGGAAGGTTACATTTTGATCTTTAACACCATTTGTATACCTAAACAACAAACAAACCGAAACAAAACAAAACACCAAACACAATAAACAAACGCAAACAAACTCCAACTTTCCCACGGTAAAGTGCGTAAGCAGATAATATCGAAACTAATGAAGTTTAGCGAAATGTACTTATTGGAGTATTATCCCATTTTTCTCGAAACAGTATGGTCTTAGACAGAAACTGTAGAGAACATAAAATATCAATCTTTTTATAGGGTACAACTTTTGCGGGAAACATTTTTGTCTAAGATCAACATTTATTAGAATAAAAGAGAAAAACTTTTTTTTTAATCAGTTTTTGTGAGTTTCGCCCTTGAAAATCAAATTTGCGGATATTTTCACTATCATATTGATAATCAGCGAGTCAAAATACACGGGTACATGAAATTTCAAATTAATTGGGGGTATGTCCTTTTCGGAACTACACCCCAAGATAGTTTGAGCTTGTACTACACAAAAAAAATTATTAACGAAAGCACGTTGACCGAATATTGCTGAAATAATCTTACACTGTTCAAATTTAACTCCGAGTCGAGAGTTAGGTACTTTAATTGTATTGTCAGGGACATTTGTTTGCCGCTTCAGTTACTATTGACACGAGAGAGTGATGTAACTGTGAGTCGGTGTGACAAAAGCCAACTGAGAATTGCCTGCAATGGGGCTCATGCTAGTTCGTTATAGATGCGTAAAGGCGATCGAACGGAGCAACAATACCACGAATTTCACGACTTCTGTGGTATTATAGCGTTCGGCGCACTACGTGGTATGCGGTTTGGATAGTTTGCCGAGGGAATAATTCCTGACATTGTTGATTTCGAGAGGAGTTTCGGGAAATGTGTTGAGCGTCGGAGACGAGGCGAACATTCATGCATTTTAGGGCATACTGACATTACTCACAGACATATGCGATTTTTCCCACACATCATAAAAATATGTAAGTGAACAACTATAATAAGAGAATCAACGACAACGACTAGAAAGATGATAGCAACGATATTACGAATGTTCGCAGTTTTTGTTTGCATTCGTGTGAAATTCTACGCAAACACCCGCGATAAGCTTCGACATTTACGCAGACGCAAAGCTCCAGGTGGGGCGTTAAGGGGTCACATCTACCTAAAAGCTACGAAAACAATGGCCAAATTCCGATCTTTTTCTGGGAAACGGTTGATGGAAAAGAAACGCATTTTTAAACATAAAGGTACATATATTGAAAAACTGAAACAATCACAAAAAAATACAGAAAAACAATAAAAACATGGCCACCGGCAGATGATGAAAATTTTCGTGACGTTTGGCGGTAAACACTCTCCAGCTTAAACGGCCATCCGAAATCTGAAAATCAAACGTTTTATTCTGGTTAGCCATAAATATGAGTCGTGGACGATCGTCGATTGGTAAACATTTTTTTTAACCACGTTGTGACGTATCGAATCTTGAGCATACAAAATCTCTGAACCAAGTCGTTATTTTTACGTAACTATTAAAAAATGAACATTGATTTTTAAATAGTGTGATCGTTAACAACCTTTAGATATATCTTATCGCATTTCCTGTAAATTTGGAAACAATCTATCAAGTGATTCTCGAAATATCATGTCCACTGACTTTAAAAACAGTGGTTCGAGAAAAACGCGTTTAAAGTTTGAATTTTATTATATTAGAAGCTGTAGCCCATTTAATTTTAGGAATATTTCGAGGCATACAGCGAAAAGGTGATCCTATGGAACAAAAATATTTTTTGGAAAATGCAATTTTTTACCCTCCTGGGTAGATGTAGCCCGACAAATGGAAATGGGGTTGAGGCAAACGAAGATTACTTCGGATTATTGATGAATCGATCGGGGAACGCGGCTATAGAGACACCCTTGCAAAATTTTCATGCCATATCCAACATACCGATAATGCGATTTGTCCAACAATATTTCAGAGCCGTCGAAAAAATAGGAGAGGAGGGGGCGGGCAAAGCGTAGGCGAGTAAAGAGAACCAATAAAACCGGAGCGTGTAAAAATGTATTTCGCAAATATTTTACTCTCATATTTATACGTAAATTCGTGGGCGTGAATACTTGCGTGAACTTGCGCAGGAGCACTTTGCATGGAAAAGCTTAGGATTGAGGCTTTTGTCGCGTATTCGTCAAACGAAATGTTTTTAAATTCGTTAATTCATTGCGTGACACGCATACATGCGTCACGACGATGGGGGATTATATTTTGTCGGTAGGAACAGAAATGTGCAGTCAACTTACCCTCTTGGAGGTTTTTATACGTACACTTCTATTTTCTTGACGTATTTTTTAGTGCGCGTTCAGCTGGCCAAACAAAGCTCAGCACGATTCTTTTAAAGGATGGACACATACTCTTTCATAAATGTGATACTCGTGAAAAAAAAACGGGATTGAACGGTCAAACTTTTTTGCTCGACCGTATTGAAATAACGGAGAGTGGCAAAAAGCATAAAATTACCCGCAAAGGGAAGAATTCTCAATAGTCCAATAAAAGAGACGAAAACCCAGCACTTTTTAGCGTAGAATATGAATTTTTGACTAATGATAGATGGTTGCATATTGAAAGTAACCTCAATAAAATGTTGTCCCTCAACTCGCCCCAACCCTAAGAAATAGAGGTTGAAAACATAAAAATAACCCTATCGCGATAATTAATAGCCCGATCGAAATAGGTTTCAAACAAAAGGTGTTTGGAATAATAAAATTCATATAAAATTATTTAACATCCAACCTCCTATCTTCGAAAATAGCGGCACAAAAACGATTCGAAAGTTTGGGGTTGATGGGTGTGCGAGCAGAGTAGACATATCGCTGCGTCCTTAACTGGGTTAGTGGTGCTCTCGTGTTTTTGTGCCGCTATTTTCAAAGGTACGGGAATAGGCGTCGGTTGACTTTATACATATTTTATTATTCTATACAGCCTTTGTTGAAACATTTTTTGATCGGGCTATTAATTATCGAGATACGGCGATTTTTAAGTTTTCAACTCCTCTTTCTTAGGGTTGGGGCAAGTTGAGGGGCAACATTTGATTGGGGTCACTTTCAATATGCAACCATCTACCTTCAGTCAACATTTCATATTCTACGCTAAAAAGTGCTGGGTTTTTCTCTCTTCTACTCTACTACAAAGTCGACTGTTGTTATTTGAAATATAAGGGGGAGGGGGGATTACACAAAGTATTACCATTTGTGTGTATACGGTGTTATGTCGTTATACAATGTAACACGGGTATTAGACGATATTTTTCACCGGGAGAGACAATCCTACCCGTCACCAGCTATTTTTTTTCGTACAAAGATATTTAGAACTCACAATAATATTAACGACAGATTTTATTCAATTGATATCAATATTATGGATGTCGTTGACACGATAATTATGGTCGTTCTCTTTGTTCATATTGTCACAATTGTTATTACTTCGGTGAATTAATATAAAGACAAATTTTTAGTAGTTATTGGGGGTGAAAAACGGGTGAAATTTTTAAAAATAAGTTTCAACTCGATAATCCTTTAGGAAAAATGCATACAATTTTTGTTCAAATGGGAACGTCGTAGCTCTTGAAAAGACGCGATGATCGAGTCTTTGATCATGATTCTCCGATAATATCTTCAACCCCAAAAAAATTGTTGAAGTATCACAAAAAAATCGTTTATTGAATAATAAAAAACAATCGATTTTTCGGGGATGGTTTAAATGTACGAAATGTAGAGAATAATTTTCTCTATATTTTCGTTTGTCTGGACCACCCTTGAATTTTGCTTTTTCCAACTCCTCTCAGTGGGTGAAAATTCAAAATAAAGTTCTGAGAAGCTACTGACCGAAAATAAAGAGGTACGAGTTTGTCGTTGTGGACAAAAAACGTAGCTGAGGGTTCAAGCTACAAATTGTTCCACGGTGGCGAATTCGTGCGGTCAATAGTTTTCCCAGAATTTCATTTTGAATTTTCAACCGCCGAGATGGGTTGGAAAATCAAAATTCAAGGGTTGTCCATAGAAACAGAAATATCGAGAAAATTATTCTCTACATCTCGCAGATTTAAACTATACCCGAAAAATCGATTGTTTTTGAGTTATTTAATTAACAAGTTTTTTGTATTCCAACCATTGTTTTCAAGGTGAAGATATTATTGGAGAGTGATGATCAAATACTCGGTCAACGCGTCTTTTCAAGGGCTACAACGTTCCCATTTGAACAACAAGTGTACAAATGTTACTTAAAGAGTTATTGAATTGAAACTGATTTACAAAATTTCACCCCCTTTTTCACCCCTAAAATTAACTTCCATGACTCCGGCGCTATGGACAAAACTAAAGCCCGGATTTTTCTGAATATTTTGTCTCACAGCTCCGACTTCGTAGGGGTTGTAGTTTGGCTTTAATCCACCCCATCCCCGTTCATCCCCTAAAAAATCCTACACCCCGATTTTTAAGCAAACTTAGATTTAGCACCCGCGGCACCTACAAAATCACCTGTCAAAAAACTGGTCTTCTAATTTTTTCCGATTATGGGGGTTTTCAGCGATAGCACGACCGTACTGGAAGACGTGCCACTGTAAAAAAACAGCCCAAACAACAGGAAAAAAACGTTTAGAATAATATCATTGACGCGTTTAAAAAAGTTATTAAAATTGTCAGTATTTAATTTATTCCAAGCTGTTATCGACGGAACGACTACTGGAATACCACACATTTTATAAATATAGAAAAACAGACATGTTAGGACTGTTTTCCGGATTAAGTTCGCAGAACATATACTATAACGATAATAATAATAAAGACCAACACAAGTTTCGCTACAAAAGTATGCAGAAATTTCTACATAGGGGATGCCTCTGGTAGATCATTGGGAAATAATTACGAGAATAAACTTTTCTTTTACGGAGAGATTCAGATGACTGTGCAACAATGATTTTACGCCGTCACCCCCTTGATACGGATTGTATTTCGCGCCTCTTCCTTCAGACATCAAAATGTAGTACCCCTCACTTTCCCCAGTGTCGCCACAAAATTTAAAGAAACACTTTTGTTTTTTGTTCTTCTCTATGCTCTCGACGCGCATGCGCTGTTGGTCACTTTCATTTTGTCGTGTTGTGTCAGAGTCGTCACATATGCTGAGTTATAAAAAAAAACGCACAAAGAAGAAAAATGCGAAAGAAAAGGAGTCACAATCACTCAGCATCGAGGGAGGAAAATAAATATTTATTTGAGCAATTAAAAGAAATGATGGCCATCGGCCGGAGGTATCAGAAATGTAAGTCAGGATTAAAGTAACCTATTCTTAGATGGCGCGAGGAAAGGCCACAAAAACTGATTCTTTCTGAAAAATGATTTGTTGGTCTGGATGCCCGGTTGCTGTGCCAGCGATTTGATTGCTAGACACCGTGCTTTCGGGTTGACCGAGGTGCACGCATTTGTTTGACGAAGAAACGCAACACACATCGTTCAGTCTCCATGGGTCTGACCCTCGGAGATAGACATTTTCATTTGATGACAATTGAACAATTTCTTGATGGCTAAAGACAAGTAATGGCATCGAATCCTGTTTACCTCATAGGTCATGGATCGGGCTCGTCGCATTGTCGGGATCATTCACGAAACCGTTACGGGGAACACGGCGAGCGCACGCGAAGATCGCTGAAGGGGCTCTACGAATCGAGCAGAACGCTCTTGCAGTCGTTCACGTCATCCTAGACGACTAGGCGTAGTCGCTCGCGAGAATTTAACAATAGTTCGTGACAATCGCCGCAGGAGACGGAGAGAGGACGAGAGGAGTCTCAAGTAGACATTCAGAAAAATGACGAGATGGAAATCGTTAACGACTATGTGCCAGCGGATCAACCGATGCCGGAGACCGAGGCCCCTGTCAATACCGAATAACCGATGAGTGTATCCGCTCAAAACAATTTGAAAAAACATGAGCATGACGCTGACCTTCAAGAAGAAGTATTAAACGTTATTGGACCGCATTTGGAACCGGACCCGCAGAAGGCTCCTCCTTTATACAAAGACATCGTCATTCGTTGGACGGAAATTTTCGAAAAAGGGGTTTTAAGGAGGAAAACAAAAAACTGCCCCAGAGTTAAATACAGAGGTCGCCGCCGCGATACAAGAAAATGTTAAGACAAGAGATAAACGCATCGCTGAAAAACAAGAGTGCATTGCTTCGTGCATGGCAGCCATGGGAAAAGCTATCTCGATTATTCTAAAAGACCAATTATTTTCCAAACCAATTTTTGTCAAATATTTTCTGAGTGCTAAAGCTCGATGGTACGCAAAGGTTAGTTTAAAAAAGGCTATTTTCATTATTTTTTTGTTCATATTATAGATGTTGATATAAAAGTTGTTACACTTAAGAAATACACTTTCGAAATACATAAAGAAAAATTGTTATGTATTTATGTAACCCAAACCAACTTTCAACGCGTTTTTCTCGAAACAATGTTTTTCGACGGCTTGTTGATAAAATCTTTGAAACTACTGAACCGATCTTTATGAAATTTTAACCACATATTCTTGACAGCTATAGCTATAGCGCATTGCAAGGATTAAAAAAATTTTGATATGTACTTTTTTGCCAAAAACGGTGAAAAACATATTTTTTTTGTTTTTGTTTCGAAAAACGTCTGCCATTTTGTTATTTTTGCATATACAAAAAATTGCATGATATGCGCAATAGCCATTAACATACTGGACCTAAAACCGTTTTATTTTTTTGTTTCGGATGATCTATCTCCGAGATTTCATCAACAGCGTAGATCTACAGTTTTTTAGGACATATTTATAACTACCATTTTCGTCTATAAATAGCGACTTAAATAAATAAAAAACGTTTTTTCAAATGTATTTCGAAAGTGTATTTATTAAGTGCAACATCTTTTATATCAATATCTATAGTATAAACGTATCAAAAAATTATGAAAGTAGTCTTTTTCTAGCTCCTAAAGTGCGAAGACCCCTTAACGAGTTAGTGGCTACGGAATATTTTAAGGTAGAGGATTGGCGAGTTGCCAAGTCGTTAAATGGTCCTGATTATTTCATGCCGTCAATTGATGTAAAAGCCGCGTACTATCTTGTATCGGTGGAAAAAAGTGGTCGAAGATGTTTACGGTTCCAGATTAATGGCGTATGGTACAAGTTCACTTGCTTACCATTCGGGTTTAATGTTGCACCTTCCGTATATACAAAGATAATTAAACCGGTGGCAGCATATTTAAGAAGACAAGGCTTCATGTCCGTTTTTCACTTAGGTGATATTTCGGTCTTGGGTAAATCATACGAAGATTGCTGTTCCAATTTCCGAGCCACATAAGCTATTTTTGAAAAACTCGAGTTCATAATCGATGATAAAAAATATAGTAAGATTCCCGCTCATCGATGCCAGTATTTGGGGCTTATTTTTGACTCTGTAAGGATGACGATTGGGTTGTCAGAAGACAAAATTCGAAGATCTCTCGATCT
>OZ023316.1:6319838-6427338 GCA_964007375.1 Ophion obscuratus | reverse complement strand
GCGTGTTATTGAGCCTACTTTAACCTTACTCGATGAATTTCAAGAACGTGATAGTGGCTGGGCTCTGCAGAAAATACTGAACCTCACGATAAATGTGAATAAGTATAATCCGATGCGTGCCGGGTGCTCTATATCATTGTCGCGGGAAATAATGTTCAAGCGGGCTGTGGTTAACGTCAAATCCAAAGATAACGCATGTTTCGCATGGGCAGTTGTCACTGCTCTATAGACAACCGAACTAGACAGTGCCCGTCCATCTTCTTACCCTCAATATTTGACAGTACTGAATCTGAAGAATATCGAATTCCCGGTAACAATACATCAAATAAAGAAATTTGAACTTCAAAACAATGTATCGATCAACGTGTATACTACCACCACCAAAAAGGACATTGTTCCAATACGCATAACTCAACACAAGAACGAAAAGCACATCAATTTGCTATACATGCAAGATATCGAGGACAACAATGTGGGGCACTTCGTATGGATCAAGAACCTGTCGAGACTCGTGAGGGCGCAACTGACCAAAATGGAGCATAAAAAAATACATATGCGATCGGTATGTAGTTACCATTATATATATATATTAGGGTGTGCGGAAAAAAATCGATATTTTTTTTCGGTGGCATCCACCAAAAAAGGGTGAGTTAAGGTAAAAAAAGAAGAATCCTCGAAGGAGAGCTCAAAAAAAATTATTTCGAACGGCGCATTGCATTTCAATACTTTCCATAAGAATAACACAGGAAAATATTGGCACTTCTGAACGTCGTAGTAAAACTCTTCAGAAAAAAATCTCACAAAAATGTCATTAAGATGTTCTGATAGAGAATTGAAATCTCTACAAAAAAAGTTCCTACGAACAATTAGCTTAGAACAACCGTTCAAGTGGTATCGCTGTCTGAAATTAAATTTTTTATTTAAGCGACGTGCGCGCCATAGCACACGCTGCCACCTGGCAGCAGCATGCGGTAGCTCGTAGGACAAAATTACAAGCTTGACACTAGCGCCACGAACGGGAAACCGCGACATTCTTCCCTCTTTTTGGCCCCAAATTAAGATCTGTCACGGCTACAAAATTGCATACGTTATTGCGCAGTGAATCCTGTAGTAGAGGAAGCTGCCTCGAAAAAATTAGCTAGTCACTTGTGGTACTTTAACGAGAAAATTTGTCGTTTTTTGACAATGCTGTGCCGATAAGTGTGAAGGCAAAAATGGTACAAGCTCTGCAATCTCGAGAAAAATCCAAAAATCCTTCCGAGTGAGTAATTGTTAAAAAAAATTATTGGGAAATGGTGCTGAAAAAAAAACATAAACGATTTCATCACTCAAGAATCGTTATTTCTTTTCCAGCAATTCAATTTACCTCATGGTTTTTTGAGAGTAAATATTGAATTATGGCCGGAAAATGCCACTTATTTGAGTTGCTTAGATTTTTTAAATCCAAAAGTGATTAATAACGTCGCCGACCGTGGTGTCACTTTGATAGAAGCATATAACAGTTCATTAACAAAAAACGAAGAGCAGCTACAATATTGGGCGTAGTGCAAAATCATCGACAGAAATACCTCAATTGCAACAAACAGACTCTTAAAAAAAGGAACGATGATTGTCAAGCCTTATAATGTAAAAACAAATTATTTTATCTTATTAAACCAAATTAATTGAATAAAACTTTTCGAAACACGATCAATGATGGACGTCGATTCTTTTATATTTCTTGTTGTAATTGATTCTTTTTTGTATCAGAAAAATATTTTGAGAACGATTCCATGCAAATTGTATGTTAGAGCAGAACATTCTCTACAAAAAAAAAACCCAAAAAGTTTTTTAGTAAAGCGAATAATTCGATATTTACAGCCTTTCGAATTATTTTTTTTCTATTAATTTAATTTCAGACAGCGATTCCACTTGAACGGTTGTTCTGAGCTAATTTTTCGTAAAAACTTTTTTGTTGGAACTTCGATTCTCCACGAGAATATGTTAATGAAATCTTTGTGTGATTTTTTCCTGACGAGTTGCACTACCGCATTCAGAAATGCCAATATTTTCCTAATTTATTCTTATGGAAAATATTCAAATGCAATGCGCCATTTGAAATAATTTTTTTTGAGCTCTTCTTCGAGGATTTTTCATTTTTTACCTTAATTCACCTTTTTTGGTGGATGTAACCGAAAAAAAAGTACCGATTTTTGTCCGCACACCCTAATATATATATATATATATATATATATATATATATATATATATATATATATATATATATATATATATATATATATATATATATATATATATATATATATATATATATATATATAGGTAATTATATATGCTAGACGAATTAAACGAAACAATCTTTTTTTGCAGGTGTTTGCACTACTTCGGATCAGAGGAAAAATTGCGATCACATGAGGTCGATTGTGGAGCACTAAATGACTTTGCGATCCGACTACCAGACGGCACCAATAAGCGGCTCCAGTTCAGCAACTTTAGCCGGAAAGAGCGACATCCCTTCGTTGTGTACGCTGATTTGGAGTGCGTGTTGGCCAAGACCGATGGAGAGAACCTAGCGAAAGATATGTATCAACACCATGAAGTGTTTAGTATCGGATACTATGTGTGTTGTTTGTATAACGATTCATTATCTTCGTATCACTCACGCCGCAGTGCTGATTGCGTATCACGGTTTGTCGAAGAACTAAAAAATCTAGCACTGCGGATAAAAGAAGTTTTCTGTGATAATGTACCAATGGTACATTTAACACCGGGTGAGTGGGCTAGTGTTCGAGCAACGACTCAATGTCACATATGTGAGAAACCATTTGCGCAAGAAGATGTACGCGTTCGAGATCATTGCCATCTGACTGGGCGCTATAGAGGCCCTGCCGGTTCCAACTGCAACCTAAATTACAGTCATTTTACATTCCAGTAGTTTTCCACAAATTAGCCGGTTATGATGCACATTTTGTAATTAAGGAAGTAGCCACAGCGTTCGAAGGAAGAACCGATGTGCTTCCAATCACAAAGGAGAAAAACATCTCCTTTACGAAGCATGTTCAAATTACAGACGATTCAAAACACAAGATCCAATTGCGCTTTATAGACTCATACAAGTTCCTCAACACCAGTCTCGACAAATTAGTCTCATTTTAAACCGAGGACAAACTCAACATTTTACGCACGCAATTCCCAACTCTCTCGACAGACGATTTCAATTTGCTGACACGAAAAGGGGTTTTCCCTTATGAATATATTGATGACGTGACCAAGCTAGACGGCGCTTACCTACCACCACATGACGCATTTGACAGTTCCCTGACAGATGCTACAGTATATGAGAGCGAGTACGCACATGCTGAGATAGTTTGGGAGCGGTTCTCCATTCGAACGGTGGGTGACTATAGCGGTTTGTACTTGAAGACAGATGTCTTTTTATTAACCGATATTTTCGAAAACTTTCGAAATACATGCGTTGAGAGTTATGGCCTAGATCCCGCGTATTACTACACATTGCCGGGGTATACCTGGGATGCAACGTTAAAACACTCGAATGTCAAGTTTGAATTACTAACTGACATCGACATGGTTTTATTCGTTGAGCGGGGTATACGCGGTGGTCTGAGTCAATGCTCAAACCGATATGCACACGCTAATAACAAGTACATGGAGTCGTTTGATCCATCAAAAGCATCATCATACTTGATGTATTTTGATGTCAACAATTTGTATGGATGGGCAGTGTGCCAACCCTTGCTATATGCAGATTTTCGATGGGTCGACGACATGTCCAATATTGATCCATCATGTATCGCGCTAGACTCACCTATAGGCTACATCATTGAAGTCGACTTGGAATATCCGCGATCTCTACATGATGCGCACAAAGACCTCCCGTTTTGTCTAATACATGAAAAACCGCCAGATAAGGAGGGAGAAAAGCTGTTCGCAACCGTCTGCGATAAAAAGCGCTACATCATACACTACCGGAATTTGCAACAGTGCTTACGGCATGGACTTTGCCTTACGAAAATCCGTAGAGTCCTACAGTTTACACAATCCCCATGGCTGCGCTCATATATTGAGTTAAGTACCCAGTTTCGACCGCTTGCCAAAAAGGATTTTGAAAAGAATTTATTCAAATTAATGAATAATGCGGTCTTTGGC
Source organism: Ophion obscuratus (assembly GCA_964007375.1). NCBI lineage: Eukaryota > Metazoa > Arthropoda > Insecta > Hymenoptera > Ichneumonidae > Ophion > Ophion obscuratus. Next base: position 6,423,171 of record OZ023316.1, on the reverse strand, counting down.
AAAATGATGGAGAATGTGCGCAATCATGTAGATGTAAAGCTTTCAACAAAGTGGGAGGGTAGATATGGCCCAGAGGCAATGATTGCGAAGCCAAACTTCCACAGCCGAAGTGTTTTTTCGGAAAGCCACGTTCCCGTGGAATTGCGCAACCGCGAGGTGAAATTCAACAAGCTGATATATGTGGGTATGTACATACTCGACATATCCAAAACGTGCTTGTATGGATTTCATCACGAGTATATGGTACCCCGGTATCGAAATAAATGTAAAGTCATGTATACCGATACGGATAGTCTCATATATGACATTGAGAGCGATGATATATATGCCGACATTAAGCGCGACATTTCAAAATTCAATACAAGCGATTATTCGGCGGACAATAGGTATGGTATACCGCTCGTCAACAAGAAGGTGCCCGGTCTCATGAAAGATGAATGTAATGGAGCAATGATGACGGAATATATTGGACTTCGATCGAAAATTTATGCGACACGTGTCGAGGGTAAAAAGGACACGAAAGAAGTTAAAGGTGTCAAGAGTAGCGTTGTGGCTAGGACAATCACGTTTGACGATTATGATCGATACTTGAGGGAAGAAGTTGAAAGGGAGCGTAGTCAAACGTGCATTCGATCAAAGTTGCATAAGATCTACACCATTCGCGAGACGAAAGTTGCTGTGAGTCCTCATGACGATAAGCGGTATATCATACCTGGGACATCTGATACCCTATCTTGGGGGCATCATAGAATTCAGTCGTAAAACGTTTTGTAAATTTTTTTCTACAACCTTAATGTAAAATTGTGTACATTTTTGTGAATATCGATGTATAAAACTCGGGAAAATTATGTATATATTTTGTTCACTCGATGTTAAAATTATGTTTGTTGTTGTAAATATTTAATCGTGTAAGAATGGATTTATTATATTCTGTCAATAAAGAAACGGACATTTTATAATACAATGTGTTTATTCACTCTATCCATCTCCTCGTGCCCACGTTCCACGAAAAAACATGCATGAGGGGTTCAAAGAGTTTCAAGAGACTTTCTACGACGTTCATGAGACGTTTAAATATGTTCGTGAGACGTTCAACAGACTTTTGAAAACATTCATAAGACGTTTGAAGACATTCATGAGAGGTTCGAAGACGTTCAAAGACTTTCGAAGACATTCAAGAGATCTTCGACGATATTCATAATACGTTTGAAGACATTAATGAGGGGTGCGATGACGTTTTAGAGACTTTCACAGACATTCTCAAGGGGTTTGAAGCCGTTCAAGGAACTTTCGTATATGTTTAAGAGGCCTTCGACGACATTCATAATACGTTTGAAGACATTCATGAGGTGTTCGAAGACGCTTAAGAGACTTTCAAAGACATTCGCGTGAGGATGAATCGCTTTTTGGGATGAATGTTTGGGCGAATCCCAAACAAACCGAAACATTGCCAGCAAAACAAACGTCATGAAAGTCTTTGGTGCATGGATGTCGTCGAAGATTGTATTATCTCAAACGTCAACGAAGACTTTCATGGTCTTTGAGTTTTGCAGGCATTGTTTGGGTTTGTTTGGGATTCGCCCAATCATTGATCCCAAAAAGGGATTCATCCTCTCGCGAATGTCTTTGAAAGTCTCTTAAGCGTCTTCGAACCCCTCATGAATGTCTGAAAAAAGGATTATGAATGTCGTCGAAAGTCCCTTGAACATCTTTGAGCCCCTCGTGAATGTCTTTGAAAGTCTCTCAAGTGTCTTCGAACCCCTCATGAATGTTTTCAAACGTATTATGAATGTCGTCGAAAGTCTCTTGAACGTATTCGAATGTATTTTGAACGTCTTCAAACCCTCCGTGAATATCTGTGAAAGTCTCTAAAACGTCGTTGAACCTCTCATCGATGTCCTCAAACGTATTATGAATATCACCAAAGATCTCTTGAATGTCTTCGAAAGTCTCTCTGAATGTCTTCGCACCTCTCGTGAATGTCTTTGAAAGTCTTTTAAGCGTCTTCAAACGTATTATGAATGTCGTCAAAAGTCTCTTGAACGTCTTCGAAACCCTCGTGACTGTCTTTGAAAGTCTCTCAAGCGTCTTCGAACCCCTCATGAATATCTTCAAACGTATTATGAATTTCGTCGAAGGTCTCTTGAACGTATTCGAAAGTTTCTTGAGCGTCCTCAAACCCCTCGTGAATGTCTTTGAAAGTCTCTCAAGCGTCTACGAACCCCTCACGAATGTCTTCAAACGTATTATGAATGTCGTCAAGGGTCTCTTGAACGTATTCGAAAGCATTTTGAACATCTTCAAACCCTTCGTGAATGTCTGTGAAAGTCCATAAAACGTCGTTGAACCCCTCATCAATGTCTTCAAACGTATTATGAATATCGTCAAAGATCTCTTGAATGTCTTCGAAAGTCTCTCTGAATGTTTTCGCACCTCTCGTGAATGTCTTTGAAAGTCTCTTAAGCGTCTTCAAACGTATTATGAATGTCATCGAAAAAAATCATCAAAACGTCTTCGAAACCCTCGTGAATGTCTTTGAAAGTCTCTCAAGCGTTTTCAAACCTTATATATCGATATTCACAAAAATGTACACAATTTTAAATCAAGGTTGTAGAAAAAAAATTTACAAAACTTTTTACGACTGTATTCTATAATGCCCCCATGGTAGGGTATCAGATGTCCCAGGTATGATATACCGCTTATCGTCATGAGGACTCAGAGCAACTTTCGTCTCGCGAATGGTGTAGACCTTATGCAACTTTGATCGAATGCACGTTTGACTACGCTCCATTTCAAGTTCTTCCCTCAAGCATCGAGCATAATCGTCAAACGTGATTGTCCTAGCCACAATGCTACTCTTGACACCTTTAACTTCTTTCGTGTCCTTCTTACCCTCGACACGTGTCGCATACATTTTCGATCGAAGTCCAATAAATTCCGTCATAATTGCTTCATTACATTCATCCTTCATGAGACCGGGCACCTTCTTGCTGACGAGCGGTATACCATACGTATTGTCCGCCGAATAATCGCTTGTATCGAATTTTGAAATGTCTCGCGACATGTCGGCATATATATCATCGCTCTCAATGTCATATATGAGACTATCCGTATCGGTATACATGACTTTACAGTTATCTCGATAACGGAGTACCATATACTCGTGATGAAATCCATACAAGCACGTTTTGGATATGTCAAGTATGTACATACCTAAATAGATCGGCTTGTTGAATTTCACGTCGAGATTGCGCTATTCCACGGCAATGTGGTTTTCCGAAAAAAACACTTCGGCTGTGGAAGTTGGGCTTCGCAATCATTGCCTCTGCGCCATATCTGCCCTCCCACTTTGTTGAGAGCTTTACATCTACATGATTGCGCACATTCTCTATCGTTTTGCCAAAAACCGCATTATACATTAATTTGAATAAATTCTTTTCGAAATCGTTTTTGACAAGCGTTCGAAACTGGGTATTTAACTCAAAATATGAGCGCAGCCATGTGGATTGTCTAAACTGAAGGACTCTATGGATTTTCGTAAGGCAAAGTCCATGGCGTAAGTACTGTTGCAAATTCCGGTAGTGTATGATGTAGCGCTTTTTATCGCAGACGGTTGCGAACAGCTTTTCCCCCTCTTTACCCGGCGGTTTTTCATGTATTGGACACACCGGCAGGTCTTTGTGCGTATCATGTAGAGATCGCGGATATTCCAAGTCGACTTCAAGGATGTAGCCTATCGGTGAGTCTAGCACGATACATAATGGATCAAAAGTGGACATGTCGTCGACCCATCGAAAATCTGCATATGGCAAGGGTTCGCACATTGCCCATCCATTAACTTGTTGACATCAAAATACATCAAGTATGATGATGCTTTCGATGGATCAAACGACTCCATGTACTTGTTATTAGCGTGTGCATATCGGTTTGAGCATTAACTCAGACCACCGCGTATACCCCGCTCAACGAAAAAAAAACCATGTCGATGTCAGTTAGTAATTCAAACTTGACATTCGAGTGTTTTAACATTGCATCCCAGGTATACCCCGGCAATGTGTAGTAATACGCGGGATCTACGCCATAACTCTCAACGCATGTATTTCGAAAGTTTTCGAAAATATCGGCTAATAAGAAGACATCTATCTTCAAGTACAAATCGCTATAGTCACCAAGCGTTCGAATGGAGAACCGCTCCCAAACTATCTCAGCATGTGCGTACTCGCTCTCGCATACTGTAGCATCTGTCAGGGAACTAAAATGCGTCATATGGTGGTAGGTAAGTGTCGTCTAGCTTGGTCACGTTATCAATATATTCATAAGGGAAGACCCCTTTTCGTGTCAGCAAATTGAAATCGTCTGTCGAGAGAGTTGGGAATTGTGTGCGTAAAATTTTGAGTTTGTCTTCGGTTAAAAATGAGGCCAATTTGTCGAGACTGGTTTAGAGGAACTTGTATGAGTCGATAAAGCGCAATTGGATCTTGTGTTTTGAATCGTCTGTAATTTCAACATGCTTCGTAAAGGAGATGTATTTCTCCTTTGTGATTGGAAGCACATCAGTTCTTCCTTCGAACGCTGTGGCTACTTCCTTGATTATAAAATGTGCATCATAACCGGATAAATTGTGGAAAACTACTGGAATGAAAAATGCCTCTTTGTAATTTAGGTTGCAGTTAGAACAGGCATGGCCTGTATAGCGCCCAGTCAGATGGCAATGATCTCGAACGCGTACATCTTCTTGCGCAAATGGTTTCTCACATATGTGACATTGAGTCGCTGCCCGAAAACTAGCCCACTCACCCGGTGTTAAATGCACCATTGGCACATTATCACAGAAAATTTCTTTTATCCGAAGTGCTAGATTTTTTAGTTCTTCGACAAACCATGATACGCAATCAGCTCTGCGGCGTGAGTGATACGAAGATAATGAATCGTTATATGAACAACACACATAGTATCCCATACTAAACACTTCACGCTGCTGATACATATCTTTTGCTAGGTTCTCTCCATCGGTCTTTGCCAACACACACTCCAAATCAGCGTACACAATGAAGGGATGTCGCTCTTCCCGGCTAAGTTGCTGAACTGGAGCCGCTTATTGGTGTCGTCTGGTAGTCGGATCGCACAGTCATTTAGTGCTCCACAATCGACCTCATTGTGATCGCAATTTTTCCTCTGATCCGAAGTAGTGCAAATACCTGCAAAGAAAAGATTGTTTTGTTTAATTCGTCTAGCATATATATATATATTAGGCTGCGTGGAAAAAAGTCGATACTTTTTTTTCGGTTGCATCCACCAAAAAAGGGTGAATTAAGGTAAAAAAGAAGAATCCTCGAAGGAGAGCTCAAAAAAAATTATTTCGAACGGCACATTGCATTTGAATACTTTCCATCAGAATAACACAAGAAAATATTGGCACTTCTGAACGTCGTAGTAAAACTCTTCAGAAAAAATGTCACAAAAATGTCATTAAGATATTCTGATAGAGAATTGAATTCCCTACAAAAAAAGTTCCTACGAACAATTAGCTTAGAACAACCGTTCAAGTGGTATCGCTGTCTGAAATTAAATTTTTTATTTAAGCGACGTGCGCGCCATGGCACACGCTGCGAGTGATTTTGCACTCGTAGTGTAAAATCACAAGCTTCACACTAAGGCCACGAACGGGAAACCGCTACATTTTCCCCTCATTTTGGCCTCGAATCAAGATCTGTCACTGCTACCAAATTTCATTCGTTGTTGCAAAGTGAATCCTGTAGTAGGGGAGGCTGCCTCGAAAAAATTAGCTAGTCATTTATGGTACTTTAACGAGAAAATTGTTGCTTTGTCGTTTTTTGACAATGCTGTGCCGATAAGTGTGAAGGCAAAAATGGTACAAGCTCTGCAATCTCAAGAAAAATCCAAAAATCCTTCCGAGTGAGTAATTGTTAAAAAAATGATTGGGAAATGGTGCTGAAAAAAGATATAAGCGATTTCGTCACTCAAGAATCCTTATTTCTTTTCCAGCAATTCAATTTACCTCATGATTTTTTGAGAGTAAATATTGAATTATGGCCGGAAAATGCCATTTATTTAAGTTGCTTAGATTGTTTAACCCAAAAGTCGTTAATAACGTAGCCGAACGTCGTGTCACTTTGATAGAAGCATATAACGGTTCATTAACAAAAAACGAAGAGCAGCTACAATATTTATTGGGCGTAGTGCAAAATCATCGACAGAAATACCCTAATTGCAACAAATAGACTCTTAAGAAAAGGAACGATGATTATCAAGCATTATAATGTAAAAACAAATTATTTTATCTTATTAAACCAAATTAATTGAATAAAACTTTTCGAAACAAGATCAATGATGGACGTCGTTTCTTTTTTTCTTTTTTGTACCAGAGAAATATTTTGAGAACGATTCCATGCAAATTGTATGTTAGAGCAGAACATTCTCTACAAAAAAAAAACCCCAAAAAGTTTTTTCGTAAAGCGAAAAATTCGATTTTTACAGCCTTTCGAATTATTTTTTTTTCTATTAATTCAATTTCAGACAGCGATTCCACTTGAACGGTTGTTCTGAGCTAATTTTTCGTCAAAACTTTTTTGTTGGAAATTCGTTTCTCCATGAGAATATGTTAATGACATCTTTGTGTGATTTTTTCCTGACGCGTTGCACTACCACATTCAGAAATCCCAATATTTTCCTGGGTTATTCTTATGGAAAATATTAAAATGCAATGCGCCATACGAAATAATTTTTTGTGAGCTCTCCTTCGAGGATTCTTCATTTTTTACCTTAATTCACCTTTTTTTGGTGCATGCAACCGAAAAAAAAAAGTATCGATTTTTTTCCGCACATTATAGCATATATGTGTGTGTGCGTGCGTGCGTGCGTGCGTGTGTGTGCGTGCGTGCGTGCGTGCGTGTGTGTGTGTGTGTGTGTGTGTGTGTGTGTGTGTGTGTGTGTGTGTGTGTGTGTGTGTGTGTGTGTGTGTGTGTGTGTGTTATGGTAGCCACATACCGATCGCATATGTATTTGTTATGCTCTATTTTGGTCAGTTGCGCTCTCACGAGTCTCGACAGTTTCTTGATCCATTCGAAGTGCCCCACATTGTTGTCCTCGATATCTTGCATGTATAGCAAATTGATGTGCTTTTCGTTCTTGTGCTGAGTTATGCGTATTGGAACCATGTCATTTTTGGTGGTGGTGGTATACACGTTGATCGATACATTGTTTTGAAGTTCAAATTTCTTTATTCAATGTATCGTCACCGGGAATTCGATATCCTCCAGATGCAGTACTGTCGAATACTGAGGGTAAGAAGATGGACGGGCACTGCCTCCTTCGGTTGTGTATAGAGCAGCGAGAACTGCCCATGCGAAACATGCGTTATCTTTGGATTTGACGGTAACCACAGCCCTCTTCAACATTATTTCCCGCGGCAATGATATAGAGCACCCGGCACGCATCGGATTATATTTATTCACATTTATCGTGAGGTTAAGTATTAAGTGCATCAACTCCTGCCCGACGATCAGTTCTGGATATGAAATAAATCGTCGAATTGTGTTCGTGTTTCGTTTGCTGGGCGTTGGAGTTAAAGGCATCAATTTATTTTGTGGACTGATGTAACTGAGCGCAAGCTTCAATGTTAGAGTAACTATAAAACAGTGGAGATAATCGAAGTCGCTGTGAAAAATGTATTCGAATTAGTTCAAAGCAAAGCGATCAACGAAGAAAAGGAGTTGAATGCTGAGAAAGGATATAGTGAAGATCTGACGGTTTCTGGAGACGGTTCTTGGGCAAAAAGAGGCTTTACTTCTCTCGTTCGCATCGTATTTCGATTGGCAAGTACAGTAAGAAAATTTTGGACGTTGTTGTGATGTTTACTTTTTGCAGAACATGCAATTTTTCAAAAAAAAAGCAGACGAGATCGGTTTTGCTACATGCTATGCTGAACACAAGTATGATTGCAGTGCACATCATGAAGGGAGTGCCGGAAAAATGAAGGTTCAAGGTATCGTGAAAATATTTTTAAGATCGTTAGAAACGTACGGAGTGAAGTACGGTTTCTATATAAGAGACGGTGACTCAAAAACCTTCAAAAAGTTGCTTGATACTTTTCCATATGGCCAAGAAGTTATCGTGAAAAGGTTTAAGTGTGTACTGCATGTCGGAAAAAGAATTTTCAAGCGTGCACGTGCAGCCAAGAAAATTCTTACGCAAAGGAGAAAAGCTGAACCCGCAAGAAATCCAAAGAAACACAAACCGAAGAAAAAACAGCTGCTAAAAGAAAAACCGGAGGATTCGCACGGAAGGTAGTTGTAAAATAAAAGTCATTACTGAAAGAGTCAAAACCGGTGATTTAACGATAAAATTAATGAAAGAGTTGTCAAGAAACTACGGGCTGGCAGTGTACCGGAATAAAAATTCAATTGAAGATATGCATAATGAGATCCGGGCCGGTTTTTATCACAAGATTTCAACCGACTCTAAACCGCAGCATACTTACTGGCCGGCCGGAGCAGACTCCTGGTGCATGTATCGTAAAGCCGAAGCTACCAACACTTTAAAAAATGTTAAACACCCTCTACCACTTAGGTGCTTAGGTGGAAATACTCAGCATAATAATGAGTGTTTCAACTCCACAGTTTAAGGCAGGATTCGACTTTGAAACTTTGAAAACAAATTTTTTTTTTTTTTTACATTTTTCGAAAGTAAATATGTTCAAGAATGTTCGGTCAAAATTTTATAAAGTTCCAAGCAGTCTAACTATCCTTTTTCGCCTTTCGAACGCACCTACCTGAGCGCGCTATTGTGACCCGCCCGGCGCGCGGCCCGGACTCACCAAAACTTTAAACGCGTTTTTCTCGAAACGACATTTTCAAATACCGTGGTCGTGATAACTCAAAAAGTACTGAACCGATCCTTATGAAATTTGGAACACATATTCTATATGTGTGTACCAACCGACCTGACTACAATCAACTTAAAATTTTGATTAGAACTATTTTTTTATTGCAAAAAAATACCCCAAAAAACGCATTTTTTTCGTATTTTAGCCGCCATTTTGTTAATTTTGCACGTATATAAAATATTCTAGTTAGGTCGGTTCCTGAAGACATACTGAACATGAAACTAATTGATTTTTTTTGTTTCAGACCATCCGTCGGGATGATTTCACGACCACGGCAACGGTACCTGCTTTTCGAGGCGTTGGCTTTAAACATATTTTACGTGTACAAAAAATGAATAAAATACATTTAAATTTTTTTTTTATGTACTTAAAGAGTGTATTTATTGAACAGTTTAAACCCCATATCGATATATTTAATAGCATTCTCAGAAAAAATTCACGAAAATAGCGTTTTTTTTCATGGTTTCAAAGTAGAATCCTGCCTTAAGGTATGGCACCTAACCACATTGACAATGAAAAAAATTGTAAAAATTGCGTGTCTTACCGCAACATGTATTTTCAACGAAGAATTTCAACTAATATCGAAAATTATGGTGGTAATCGGAATTGGCGAAACTGCCGTTCAGTATGCCAGTAGGCACGACCAGGAACGCGTCGTCGGAAAGAACCGCCGCTCGACCGAGGCTTTTAAGAAGAGCGGAACAAAGCGAAAAAGGAAAAATTTGAAGAAAATGATCTTTTGGAACGGTCGGAAGGCATTTTGTATGGTGCAGGCATCACTGATTGAGCGTAAGTTAATTTTTTTGTGATTTATCCTTTACAAAAACTTTGAACGCATTTATCTCGAAACTCCTTTTTTACACCGCTTAGTGCTAATTTTTCCGAAACTACTGAACCGATTGTTATGCAAATTGAACCACATATTCTTGACACCGGTAGAAACCGGCTGAACTAGAATTATTTGAAAATGCTGATTTTTTTTATTTGATTTGAAAATGTTGATTTTTTACTATTTTGTTTGCAAAAAACAGTGAAAAAACATGCAAATTTTTTTCTTTCTTTTTTCGCCGCCATTTTGTTATTTTTGCATATACGTTAAAAATTCTGGTTCAGTCGGTTGCTAGTGATATGCGGAATATAAAAATTCAAAATAGTTCTGCTTCGGATTGTCCATTTTTGAAATTTCAAGACCAGCGCCGACCCACCTACTAATCGAGGCGTTTTATTCAAATGGTGTTTTTGTATGTTAAAAGTGCATAAAATATAAATAGATATACTGGACAGTGTTGCCAGATCGCGCGCAAAAGTTACCCCCTCTCTAGTCTCTTACGCGGCCATCACACAATCATAGTAGCGCGTGTCCGTGAGCGAGCGACGCTCGGACATCTTCGAAAAGAGCCGAGCGCGGTCGAAGTTTCCCGACCGCGCCTTCGGTAGCTACACCAACACATGGGCGCTGAGCAAGTTCATGTGCGGCCAAGCCGAAACGAAGGCTTCGAGGGAAAAATCCATCTGAGCACGACTCGCGCCTGACGTTACCCAACGGCGCGCGCGAGGATCTTAGATGATTTCAATGCTTATTTAGCTCTTGATTCTCTGCGTTATTAATGTATACCAAAAAATGTATCGCACACTCTGATCGCTTATTCTTTAGTTTATACGTTAATTTAAATATAATAATAAATCTGAATTACAACTTAATTATCTTCTAAAAAATTGTTTACGCTTTACTCACACCCGTCCTTATGCCAAATAAATTATAATTCATAAAAGTAAGCGGAAATATATTTATATTCGTATTATTATATTAAATCTCATACTTTCATCAAGCGATAAAGCATTATCCCCAAAAACAAGTCAATCATCCATCCGGCCGCGAATTGTAAGTGCCAGAAAGTGCATTTTTAACACAAGCGATAAGATGGTCCCGTTGGTGGCGACGCTAGAAGCGGTCACAGTGCGCGATAAATTATTCGACACTTAAAGATAACTAATTAAAATAATAATGATGACTAATAAAAATAACGAATCAAGTAAGAATTAATAGTAATAATAAATAAAATTTAAAAAAAAATACTGAGCGCGGGGAACGATGCCGCGCCCCTACGGACCGAAGTCAGGAACGCTACCAACGGGACCATCTTATCGCTTGTAGAATATGTGCACTTTCACGAGAAAGCCAATCAGTTCGTACTGACGATTCGCGGCCGGATCGATGAATGGCTTGTTTATGGGGATAATGCTTTATCGCTTGATGAAAGTACAGGGTGTCCCAAATGTCACGCAACAATATGCATAAGCCGCGAAAGTTAAATGTTGCGTGACATTTTCGACACCCTGTATATGAGAATGAATATAATAATACGAATATAAATATGTTTTCGCTTACTTTTATGAATTACAATTTATTTGGCATAGGGACGGATGTGAGTAAAGCACAAACAATTTTTTTAAAAATAAATAAGTTGTAATTTAGATGTATTATTACATTTAAATTAACTTAAAAACTAGTAAAAAAAAGCGGTCGGAGTGCGTGATAAATTTTTCGACAATAAAAGTTAACTAATAAAAATAATAATGATAACTAATAAAAATAACTAATCAAATAAAAATTAATAGTAATAATAATTTTAAAAAAAGCACTGAGCGCGGGGAACGATTCCGCGCCCCTGTGGACCGAAGCCAGGAACGCTACCAACGGGACCATCTCATCGCATGTAGAATATGTGCACTTTCTGGTACTGACGATTCGCGGCCGGATGGATGATTGGCTTGTTTTTGGGGATAATGCTTTATCGCTTGATGAAAGTATGAGATTTAGTATAATAATACGAATATAAATATATTTCCGATTACTTTTATGAATTATAATTTATTTGACATAAGGACGGGTGTGAGTAAAGCGTAAACAATTTTTTAGAGGATAAATAAGCTGTAATTTAGATTTAGTATTATATTCAGATTAACGTATAAACTAAAAAATAAACGATCAGAGTGTGCGATACATTTTTTGTATACTATACATTAATAACGCAGATAATCAAGAGCTAAATAAGCATTAAAATCATCTAAAAGCCTCGCGCGTGCCGTCGGGTGACGTCACGCGCGAGTCGTGCTCAGATTGCTTTTTCCCTCGCAGCCTTTGTTTCGGCTTGGCCGCACATGAACGTGCTCAGCGTCCATGTATTGGTGTAGCTGCCGAAGACGCGGTCTGGAAACTTCGACCGCGCTCGACTCTTTCCGAAGATGACCGTCCGTCGCTTGCTCACGGACACGCGCTACTATGATTGTGTGATGGGCACGTGAGAGACTAGAGAGGGGGTAACTATTGCGCGCGATCTGGCTGCACTGGCACTGGAGCGGTTCTAAGCCGAGAAACGGTATCTCAGGGGGGAGCGGAGCGGCGGGGTCCAGCGCGGGGTTCCAAGTGTCTGGAGGCGGGGGGGAGGGGGTCCAGCGCGGGGACGCCAAGTGCCTGTTGGTGCGGGGGGCAGTGCGGGGGCGTGACGGCATGCCAGGGGTCTATGTGGAGGGGGTAGCCATGTCGTCCGAAGAGCGACTGTCGGGAGGGGGAAGGCGCTGTCGACGATTGTTTTGTGGGGGCGGGGTTTAGGTAGGGTGAGTGAACGTTGAAAACCCATAAATCTCCTAATTTATTATAGACATAAAACATTTTAGCATCGATGTAGTGTTTTTCTTTCTACACTATTTAGTCTGTGTGAAAAAAACACACACACGATGTATGCGTGTAATGGCCATATATGGGTAGGAAAATTTCGTTAATTTGAAGCGATACATGAAGGGGACGGCTTTTCAAAGCCGTTTATTTATGTGATGCAGGTGTGATGCGCTTCGTTTCGTTTCCGAAATCTTTTAAATGTTTGTATGCGTGTCCACTCTTGTCGCGACTCTCGCTGACACCCGAGACAGATCCTAACAAGACGGGATTTCTTGAAAATAAACTTTAGAGATCTATCGTCAAAGGGTTTCTGACCGCAAATGGGCCACCGGAGCACAGCCGCACTCTGGAAAAAAATGTTTCGATGTATCGAGAACTCGTTTTTATTTCGAAATATAACGTCAAGATGTTCAGATGCGCGAGTATGTATGCAGTGCATCCGGCCAAGCACCCCCTCGACTTGACCAATAACAAGCTCGAACAGGTTTTAAAGGTCTTGCTCCTAAAATATTGGGGTGAATACATTGGCTTATTGTCGGATCGTTTGCTGAATATCATCGGAACGATAGTGAAGTGATATCATATTTCCCATGCATGGAGCATTATAATACGCCACAGATGAAAGATCACATCGACGGCCCCCCACCTCAACGTCGGGAATGTGAAAAATTCTGTGCAAATTCTCCATGTACGGGGTTCTTCAAACGTGTTTGAACCCGTTTTTTGGGTGTGTGAAAAAAAGTTGGGGAGGGGGGGATTCTCCACGTACGAGGTTCTTCGAAACTGTTTGAACCTGTTTTTCATGGTTGAAAAAGTGGGCAGAAGTTTGAAAATTTGAGTGGCATGGTTACGAGGGAGCTTATAGTTTCGTGGTCCAAGCTGAAACTGCACTATTCCGCCGCGATATCAAATGGTACATCGAAGGCGAGCGTCAGCGGTTCCGCATCCTTGTCGTGGAATTGGATGATGGACATCTCCTTTAGGACAAATTTGTCAATGGGTCTCTTGAAACCTTGTACATCGACGAAGCTCCATGTTGACTGAAGTGGACGCAAATTATCGGCATCATTTTATACAAATTTTTTACCCCCCCCCCCCCCCCCCCCTCACTGATTGCATTGTACTCGACAATACGATCATGGAGGATCATGCAGCATGCTGAAGTTTGTGGTGGAATATTATTTCTCAATTTGAACTCAAGGCGCACGTCAACAGGGCCGGACTTGAGCGAATCGTTTTGTTTTAAGCAGCCAATGACAACGACGGGCGCTTTTTCTAAAACTTCAATCCTGCTCAGCCATGGTTCAGCCTCTTTGTTGTAATAGGTCGGTTAAAAGTTCGCATACATCTCGTAGAGAAAAGCATATTGATTTTGATCAATGTTTAAATTCAATTGTCTATATGGATAACATTGAAAGTTGAGGTATAGTTTGACATCGCTCAGGTTACAATAATGAAAGTGGCTCGCATTGTGTTGTTTCGTATTTTTCCGTCCCGTTTGCAGCGCAAGTATGACATATCGTGGCTTCTCCAGCTGATTCGAGGTTCACACAGACCACACGTGCTTGGAGGTGGCAGGCAGCAATGAATACTCATAAAGTTCCCATGTTCGAAAACCCATGGAGATTGGTGCGTCTTTGGCGAGAAACTTTAACAGTTGAATTGTTCGCTGATCCGAGACTGTAATATACGATACGAGCTATTCTATTCCATGCAATATGAGTTTGTAGTCTACGAGCACTGTTTGAACGATGGCATTTTCGTCGGTCTTTGATCTGGTAAGAATCAACTGATGCTTGGCATTTACGACACTTTTACGATATTCTTCGGCAAACCCGAGGAGCATGCTGAGCGGAATGCACACACCAAAGTTTCCCGATACATCTGCAATCTGCTTCGTCTCTTCGATATCGAGTCATCTAGTGTTCTCGAGCATAGGACTTTTGGTCGGTGAGAGAGATGGATATCCCTTAATTACACTCGTAATGCAAACATTCTTATCACGATCGATTTCGATGGCATTCAATTCATATCGCACTTCCTCAAACAAATGGCATTGTTGACGAGACTTGTAGCAGTGGTTGGCGCCCCGTCACGCTTGGATAATTTCCCATATGTGTAGGGAACTTTTTCTTGGCAGGAAGGAGAGGTCTTGATGATGGATGGCAATGCGGATTTTATCTCTGTTATTGAAGGTTGAAGATTCATATGGCTGATGAGCGTGAATCTCACAATGGATGATGGATTCATCAAAGACCACGGGTGTCTGAATGTTTACGATTTCTTCTTCCATTTGACGCGACAGATGCACAGAGCACAGAGTAAACAATTTTTACACGATTTCGCCACGCACTTTGAGACCCAAACTCTTCAAGAGTAGCACGTTTTGAAGGTGTTAGCACTTTCGGCGCTGGCGGACGACTGATTGTTTTTATCCATGGCCGTTTATTGTTATTGGAAGATTTATTGAAAACTATATCCATCGCGACTTTACATGCAGGGGGATAGTGATCACTTCACCGCGGAAATTCACCAAATCACCGTCCTGATCCACTAGGCGAAACTGTATTGCGTAAATCGTTCGGCTCGTGATTGGCAGATAAATGACGTGGGAGGGAACTTCAATGACCTTATAGCCAGGTGGCACAGATGGAAAAAAAATTATGAATTGGGTGTACTTTTTGTCCGTTAATATAGGCGCCAGCGGTAATGTTGCACTCAACGCGTAGGGCGTTCACTTTGAGAATCGCTACAGGAAGGTCCGATTCGTGTCTTTAAATGGCTTCCAATTTGCGTGCGGTGACGCCTAGTAGATGCACAATAGAATCTTTCGGCTCAAAATTTACATCACGATCACACTCGATCTCACTGCGTGGGGTATTATTATTGGGTTTTATGCTGATTTTCATGTTTTCACGCGAGAGTTTTGCTTGTACAATCGTCTCAATATCCTCTATTTCATAACTGCCCGTAGGTATCGTCCACACCTCATCTCCCACGTAAAGTTTATCGTGCTCAACGTCGATATTGGGAATAGAGTTGAAGGTTAAGAATTCCACGAGACCGAGAGTATAATTTTTGTGTGGCGAGAGTTCGATGGGGGTAAAGTATTGCGGCTCGAGTATGGACAATGAGCCAGATATGGTCAATGTTAAACTTTCGCCCATGATGCTGGTAAATTGACAAATGAATTCTCCACATCATTTCCCCCTATATATAGTGTATATTTGTCTTTGTGCTGCAAGTGTCGACGAGGAAATTTGAGACACAAATGCCCACATTCAATCGTATCATATTCCTGATATCCCGTATAATTATAATTTGCGCTACCAACACGAAAATATCTCATCAGTTCGGATGGTGGTGGAAGATTGCCGAAACTATCAAAGTACACGACTTTCCATCCAGCCTTTTTGTAAGCGACCCAGTGCGTTCCAGGACCGGCATTTTCATCCAAATTTACAATCGCTGCTTCACATTTGATAGGTCCGCTCCCAGGCAATGTGTCGCGCATGTAAACTCCCCGAAAAAATATGGCATCGTTAGGATTTTTGCATATTTAATTAGGTGGCGGTCGGTGAGTGGTTGGTGAGGTAGCGTAACTTCTAGTTTTTTGGCTTGATATGAAGGCCCAATCCCTGCTTATATGGTTTCAGAGGTACACCCTTACCTAATGCAATCGCTTCAATTGTCCGATTTTGATGCTTACTTTCATCCAATTCACGTTTAGTTGCTTGAACAGTATTTACAGCTTTAGCTATACTAGCCGCACCACGCGACAAAGCACCCGCAGCGTTAAAAATCGCAAAAATGGGCACGAGGAACGGTAATAAACCATCAATTTTATGGGGTACAAGTAGAACCGAGGTATGCGTACTTTACCACCTTGCATGTATACAGCTGCATGAGCATCCTTTACAGCTGATTTAATAATCTTATGCGGATCATTACTATGAATCATTGTCTTCTTTGCAGCGCCAATTATCTTTTTCAAACAAACGCCACTCTTGCGGGTCTTTATCCCCATGCCAATTTTTCTCTTTGTCTTCATAATATTTGCCACACCCCAAGCACTGGCTTTTTCACCGATGCTAGCGTCTCTTGCGGTAACACGTTGCCCTGCCTGTTCAGCCAACACCTTATCCGCCAAATGTCTTGCCTCTAGATTATCCGGATTTTTTAAATGTGCAATATTGTGTTGTTTGCCAGCCGTATCCAATAGGTTAATGCCCGGATCACCCGAAGCAAGGCGCTTGACCAACTTTGTGCCTGGTCCACAATACTGATACCCAGGCAGATGCAGTTCAACGGGGAGTTTGTTGATTACGCGGTTGACTAAACCTTTACCACTCTTGCCATGCACGATCATGTCTAAAGACAATATGGGACTGATTGATAATCCCTATAGGAAGCCTATTTATATGATTTCATCATTAGTCATGTGTGAGATGACGTCCAAGAAGTAAACTATCGGAGGCGGACTCCCCGAGATAAATTTCGGCGAGTTTGTCGAAGACTGTGGGAGGAAGAAGAAACAAAAACGTCATGGGAATTTATTGCCGGATAGCATACGTGTACTGTTTTGCGGTCCATCAAATTGTGGGACCGCTTACTCTCCGCTTACACTTACTCTCATCATCCATCCGAATGGTTTCAAATTTGAGAACAATTACTTGTATTCCGAATCGTTGAAGCAGCCAAAGTATAAGTTGCTCGAACAATTACTCGAACCTGTGAGTGAAGTTGAATATCATCCATTCGAGGCGCATGAACAAGTGATAGCACCAAGTGATGCACGATCCAACTCTATATTCATCTTTGATGATATAGCATGCGAAAAGCAGGATAATGTTCGGGACTTCTTTTCCATGGGCAGGCACGAGATTGTTGACAGTTTTAATGTTTGCCAGACGTACACTCGTATCCTCAAACATCTCGTGAGAGATAATAGGAATTTCGTGGTGCTTTTCAAGCAGGACAATATGAATCTGAAACACGTCTACAACGATCATGGTAATTCGGATATAACTTATACGTGCTTTAAAAACTATAGTGAGACCATTAGAGAAATTGGTGTCATATAAAAACGGTGAGGTGGCGAAGGAGGAATTTAAGGGTGAAAAAGTGAGTGATGTTGTTGAAGAAGGAGATGCGTTAAATAGAGTGAAACATCAATTAAAGAACGAAGCACAAAATTCCTTCAACAGTGAAACACAAGATTCGTTCAAATTGATATATGAGGATGATGATGACTCGCAAAATGTCGATGAATTGATCCGTGAATATATCCTGCTAATACAAACAAATAGAAAGGCAAGCTTGGATGTATTATATGGTGTACGGAATCTCGCAAGCAAAAAATTAATGATTAGTAATTCTCCGATCATTTTCGATTCTCAACATATTCGTGTGGGAGATGTGAATTATGAAAAACTGTTGATTTAACGGAGCTACTGTTTAAAAATAGTTCTCAATGTCGAAACTCTCACACCAGACTATTTGAAAAACTATGAAAAGATTGTAATCTCGACGAATGCGCACAAAAAATGTTATAAGCCTAGTGAGGCTATAAGACGTAACACCAGCCACATATTTAACACATATATTGCAAATATAGTTGATTATCCTGTGGGATAGGTTACGCCAAAGCATAAGCTAGCCAGAAAAAAAACACAATCGGACTATATTTATTGGGACAATCCAAACGAGCTAGTATATCGTCTTCGCTTACTTCTGACATCACAAGCAGTCGGAAATTCAGCCCATGCGAATGAATATATATCGACTATTGAGGAGTTGCATGAAGCTGAAATCATTTATTAGCTCGGCATAGGAGAATTTACGCATTCTCGTCATGAGTGTCGATGTGTTTGGACGTCATTCAAGTAGGAGTATACTCCACAGGAAGCAACCTTCACTCCACGGTAACCTTGGTTTGGACGTCATTCAAGTAGGAGTGTACTCCACAATAACCAACACTCCACGGTAACCTGGGATTGGCTTTAGAATTACCGCAGATGGTCAGTATGACTTGGGGCAGAAACGATTGTGTAACATTGCAAATCCGGAAGGAGAAGATGATTCCATCACTCTAAGTGCGTTACAAAAGAAATCCCGAACCATCATTAAGAAAATACGCAAAGAAATGAATGAAAGTAGTCAGTTGTTGGTTAATGGACTTGAAGCTACGATAAGAGACATTGCAAAGACACTTGACGCCAATGTCAAAACTGTACAACAAGTGGTGACGAATTCACACGCTATTGCTGAATTGGATGCACGATTGAGTGGACTGGAAACAGAACGAAAAACGGGGCGCTCTCGTGCTGGAGCTACATAAGCCTGCTCGACGAAACTATCTACGTCGACATGTGGACATCCGTGGCTTGGACGAAATCTGGCAACCCGATCTCGTCGATATGTCATCGTATGCGCGTCACAACTCCAAACACACATTTCTCCCCACCGTCATCGATACATTCTCAAAATTCGCCTGGGCCATGCCAATGCTGCGTAAGAATGGCAAAGATGCAGCAGCCGCAATGCAGTCAATACTCGTTAAGGGACGCATACCGCAGAACTTACACGTCGATTGTGGAAAATAATTCTACAATTGTGACTTTAAGGCCCTCAGGAAAAAGTACTATATTCACATGTATTCAACATATAGCAACTTGAAGGCATCCATTTGCGAGCGTTCCAATCGTACATTGAAAAATAAGATATGGATGCAATGTAGTATTCGTGGTAATTACAAGTGGATGGATATTCTTGATAATCTAGTAGCCGAGTACAACGATTCGGTACATCGCACCATTAAGATGAAGCCGAGAAATGTCAACGCGGAAAATGAGAAGAAATTGCAGCAGATTTTAAATAAGCCTCCAGCAAAAAAACAACCAATATTTGCCGTTGGTGATAAAGTGAGAATCAGCAAATTTAAGACTGTTTTCGCAAAGGGTTACACCCCAAAGTGGCCGACAAATATTTACAACCTATCGTGTGATAAGCACTCATCCCGTGACGTACCAGTTGAAGGACCATAAAGATAAACCGATCGGCGGTGGTCTGTACGAACAAGAGCTTCTCAGTGTCGAGCACCCTCATATCTATCTCACTGAAGCAGTATTGAAGAAGCGCGGTAATCGAATGTTTGTAAAATGGCTAGGGTTCGACAATAGCCACAATAGTTGGATAAGTAAATCCGATTTGTAGTCGATAATAAAGAAAATGGAAAAATATATATGTTTTATGACTCTTGACCTAAACAGCTGGTCATCTCCGCATGTATCTCTCCAAGGTCTCCGACCGACTCTACAGCAGGCTTTCTTTTTTGCCCGTTCTCGCCGTCGATAATCCCTTTTTCGTGGACCGTCGCACGAGGAGATGGATAGAGTGAATAAACACATGGGATTAAAAAAAGTCCGTTTCTGTATTTACGGAAAATGATAAATCCATTCTTACACGATTGAATATTTACAACGACAAACATAATTTTAACAAGTTTTACATCGAGTGAAGAAAATATATACATACTTTTTTCAAGTTTTATACATCAATATTCACAAAAATGTACACAATTTTGTTTAAAAAATCAAAGTTGTAGAAGAAAAAAAATACATAATTTTTTACGACGATATTTTATAATGCCCCCATGGTAGGATATCAGAGGTCCCAGGTATGATATACCGCTTATCGTCATGAGGACTCAGAGCAATTTTCGTCTCGCGAATGGTGTAGATCTTATGCAACTTTGATCGAATTCACGTTTGACTACGTATCATTTCAACTTCTTCCTTCAAGCATGGAGCATAATCGTCAAACGCCACAACGCTACTCTTGACACCTTAAACTTTTTTAGTGTCCTGCTTACCCTCAACATGTGTCGCGTACATTTTCGATCGAAGTGCAATAAATTCGGCCATAATTGCTCCATTACATTCGTCCTTCATGAGACCGGGTACCTTCTTGTTGACGAGCGGTATACCATACCCATTGTCCGGGGAATAATCGCTTGTATCGAATTTTGAAACGTCGCGCTTCATGTCGGCATATACATCATCGCTCTTAATGTCATATATGAGATTATCCGTATCGGTATAAATGATTTTACACTCATCTCGATACAGAGGTACCGTATACTCGTGATAAAATCCATACAAGCACGTTTTGGATATGTCGAGTATGCACATACCCACATATATCGGCTTGTTGAATTTCACCTCGAGATTGAGCAATTCCACGGCAACGAGGTTTCCCGAAAAAATACTTCAGCTGTGGAAGTTTGGCTTCGCAATCATTGCCTCTGCACCATACCTGCCCTCCCATTTTGTCAAAAGTTTTACATCTACAGGATTGCGCGCATTCTCCACCGTTCTACCAAACACCGCATTGTTCATTAATTTGAATAAGTTATTTTCGAAATTGTTTTTGGCATGTGTTCGAAATTGTGTATTTAACTCAATTTACGAATGCAGCCATGGGGATTTTGTAAACTGTAAGACCCTATGGATTTTCGTAAGGCAAAGTCCATGACGTAAACACTGATATAAATTTCGGTTGCGAACGGCTTTTCCCCATGCTTACCCGGTGGTTTTGCATGTATTGGACAAAATGTGCGCATTGGTCTTTGTGCGCATCATGCACAGATTGAGGATATTCCAAGTCGACTTCAAGGATGTAGCCTATAGGTGCGTCTAGCGCGATGCATGATGGATCAAAATTGGACACGTCGTTGACCCATCGAAAATCTGCATATGGCAAGGGTTGACACATGACCCGTCCATACAAATTGTTGACATCAAAATACGTTAAGTACGATGCTGCTTTCGATGGATCAAATGACTCTATGTACTTGTTATTGGCATGTACATATCGGTTCGAGCATTGACTCAGACCACCGCGTATACCCTGTTCAACAAATAAAACCATGTCGATGTCAGTTAGTAATTTAAACTTGACGTTCGAGTGTTTTAGCATTGCATCCCAGGTATATCCGGGCAATGTGTAGTAATACGCGGGATCTAGACCATAGCTGTCAACGCGTGTATATCGAAAGTTTTTGGAAATGTCCGCTAATAAGACATCTTCAAGTACAAATCGCTATAGTCGCCCAGCGTTCGAATGGAGAACCGCTCCCAAACGTTCTCAGCATGTGCGTACTCGCTCTCGGATACTGTAGCATCTGTCAGGGAACTGTAAAATGCGTCACGTGGTGGTACGCAAGTGTCGTTTAGCTTGGTCAGGTCATCAATATATTCATAAGGGAATACCCCTTTTCGCGTCAGCAAATTGAAATCGTCTGTCGAGAGAGTTGGGAATTGCATGCGTATAATTTTGAATTTGTCCTTGGTAAAAAATGAGGCTTATTTGTCGAGACTGGTGTTGAGGAGCTTGTATGAGTCGATGAAGCGCAATTGGATCCTGTGTTTTGAATCGTCTTTAATTTCAACATGTTTCGTGAAGGAGATGTATTTCTCCTTTGTGATTGGAAGCACATTGGTTCTTTCTTCGAGCGCTGTAGCTACTTCCTTGATTATGAAATGCGCATCATAACCGGATAAATTGTAGAAAATTACAGGAACAAAAAATGACTGTTTGTAATTTAAGTTGTAGTTGGAATGGGCAGGGCCTTTATAGCGCCCAGTCAGATGGCAATGATCTCGAACGCGTACATCTTCTTGCCCAAATGGTTTCTTACATATGTGACATTGAGTCGCTGCTCGAAAACTAGCCCACTCACTCGGTGTTGAATATACCATTGGTGCATTATCACAGAAAATTTCTTTTATCCGCAGTGCTAAATTTTTTAGATCTTCGATAAACCATGATGCACAATCAGCACTGCGACGCGAGTGATACGAAGATAGTGATTTGTCATATGAACAACACACGTAATATCCGACAGTAAATACTTCATGAAGTTGATACATATCGTTCGCTAGGTTCTCCCCATCGGCCTTTGCCAACACACACTCCAAATCAGCATACACAATGAAGGGATGTCGCTCTGTCCTACTAAAGTTGCTGAACTGGAGCCACTTATTGGTGTCGTATAGTAGTCGGATCGCACAGTTATTGATTGCTCCTCAATCGATCTCATGTGGTCGCAATTTTTCCTCTGATCCGAAGTAGTGCAAATACCTGCAAAAAAAAATATTGTTTTGTTTAATTCGTCTAGCATATATAATTACCTATATATATATATATATATATATATATATATATATATATATATATATATATATATATATATACAATTATATATTAGCCAAACTATACAGCCAAATTATAATTAGCACAATTAACGAAAATGGAGCATAAAAAATATATCTGTGACCGGAATGCAGTTACCATTATATATATATATATATATATATATATATATATGGTGACGGTGCGTCACAAGGAAGTCCGAGAATAAGCCGGCGTAACCCCGCTCGGGCTTAGTCTCCGCCACGCATCTTTATTAGGAAAAATTTACATGTTAATTGTAAGGTAGTTAAGTATTTTCTTTATATAGAAGCTGCCACCTAATTCCCCCGTCCTTCCCGCACCCCCTTATCGCGATCGCCCAGCGACCTCGCGGACTGTCGACTGGGGCCCCGTCGGCCTGACCGTCAACTCCGAGATCCAGCAACGCCATCTCCCGACGACGCGGACAGTGGACCGGCCGCCCGAGGGCATCCCGCTGCCATCTCCCGAGTCTCCGGCCTACCGCGCGTCAGGAGAGCCTGTAGCTCTCGCGCGGTATGGCTGGCGAGCGCCGTACCGACTAGGGCGCGCCGCGACTCGGGAGCGAAAAGAGTCATCAAGGAGATAGACCGAAAGGGCGAGCCACGAGGATCGAGACGAAAAATCGATAGGAGGTCCGTCGTCTAATACGGGAATGGGCGAGACGAGGAAGCCGGCCGGCGTGGTCGAGCACTTTGTCCTGGAGCGTGGTTAAGCGAGGTAGCGCAAATCTACAGTCCAGAGCAAAGACTGAACGGAGAAAAGCGCAGCCGAAAAATTCCGAGCGTAAAGGAAATAGAGAGAGGCATACAGATCGACACGATCAAGGGAAGTCTCCGCGAAGATTGTAAGTACGCCTCTTTCTTATTTTTGCGAGAGCGGCTAGCGAAAGCCATTAAAGTCAGTTCGGAAAAATCTTGTCGCACGGGCGACCGTTAAAAATTCGTTCCCTTCGCCCCTCCCCCGTCATTCCTGATTCTTGTCCCGATACCGTGTGCGTCGCAAGAAATAAAGTGCCAATTAGGTTAAGGAAGAGTAGCTTCAGTGCGAGCGAATCGAGCCATTAGGCCGAGAACTATTGGAGATAATTAGCGCGGATAAAATGTGAAAAGGTGTCCGTGGCGGATCCCCGGTGTCCCTCGCGAAAGTTCCCTCGCCCGCGCGTAGCCGCGGCCCAACCTCGTGTAGCACGGCCGTCGGCCGAATCGGGTAATCTTGCCCGCGGGAGTAAATCGCGGCGCGATAAAATCACGCAATTAGCATTTTGAGATTTTCGGTGTTTGTGCGTTATTAATTTGAGGATTGTGAGACAAAATATATTAGTCGTGGTCCAGGTAATAAGTGGCCATCATTTTCGAGAACCCCGTCCGTCCCCAGATACCCTGAGACGTCCCCATTTCCCTTCGTATCGTTTTTCTGTTTATTTCGAGATTGAGTACGCGTTAAGAACGTTGCCCGGGAAGGCTTGCGCCCAACATAAATTTACGAAATTTATACAGTAGAAAATATTTCAACAGGTACAGAAATAGAGTTGGGACTTCGCGTATCCAGTAACCCGTTCAATTTAAGTCACACTTATATTCTTCTTAGTTCGGGAGCTTTTCTTATATCGAGTCTAAATTTAGTCTTTCCGGTTTTTCTTGTGATTTATCACTTAATATTTTTTTTGTATCGAGCTTTAATTTCTTTATTTCTGTACAATAAATTATATTTGAATTTTATTTGGTGTCGATCCAGTGTCTATTTCCCCTTCCACCTTCCTCCGCCTACGTTAACACGCGAACCCCGTCATAATATATATATATATATATATATATATATATATATATATATATATTATGACGGGTTTCGCGTGTGACCCCGTGATATATATTGTGACCAGCATACCCGCCTTCGCGGCATTCGGCATGCACCTCCACACTTCCCGGTCTGGGCATTTCCTCCCGCCTGGTTAACCTGAAACTCTTGCTCTGGGCGATCGCCCGGCAGGCTGAGCCGCCTCGCGACACGGGGCGTTGGGCGCCAGGTACTAGGTACCGCCAGTCCAGGACTGACTTAAAATTCCCCACGCCGCGAGGACGGACGCGAAAGACGGCGGGAGGACGGTGAGGACCGAGGACGGGCCGGCTAACCCAGCTCACCGACGCAAGGGAATATGGTAGAGGGGCGCAGACGTTGGAGACAATCGAATTCATAACTAGTTCCAAGTTTATTGCTGCTTCTTCAAATACACGGGGACGGTCCCCCCAAAATAACAGAGAAATACGAACGAACAGAAACGGGGCCGGTTTTCCCCCAAATAACCAAAACAAGAAAACTAATTAACTCAATTAACCGGGCGCACGCAAGGGTTTGTTTAGAACGGGGACGGTTCCCCAAATAACCCAAAACAATAAAACGTATCGCATAACTACAATGAATGGGCGCACGGGAGGGGATCATCGTCGAGGCCAACGCAGCCTGATTTAATTCGCTGGGACAACGCAGGTGAAGTTCGCCTAACACGCGCGACACGGGTTCGGACATCCATTTGCTTAGACATGTTTGCGGCGAGAGACAATAGGTAGAAGTGGGTCGAGTCAGATCGGAACTTGAGCGAGGTCGGTTCGCAAAACAAAATCATCCGTCCTAGAATCTCGTCTAAATGGAGAGACAACCGGTACTACTTTACGCGCGACAAACTGAGTCAGCAGGTAACTGCGAGAGAAACGAAGGGTAACCAAAGCTACACGTCGGATAACCGGAAGGTATTCGCCAGGTAACCGGAAGATACGCGATTGTCGATGGACGGACGCGGGTAGGCCGTCGAAGAACGCGCGTATTATGTGACGTGGAATGCGAGACACGTAGTCCGGACGCGTAGATAACCGACCGACAACCGAAAGAGAACCGAAAGGTAATCGAGAGAAAATCGTAACGCGAAGAAATAACGAGTAGATAACCGAAAGATAACCGTTAGGTAAGGTACTCGGGACTAACACACGGGCATCAAAATTCCTCGAAGAAAACAGAAACTTATAACGCGCACTATTCGGAGGAAACGAAAAAGATAACCGGCAGCACGCGGACTCGAAGACGTGTGAGAGCGAGAGAGAGACCGCGAGGTAAACACTCGCGCGCGGGCGCGTCTACACGCGGACCGCTACACGGACACGCATGCACGCAAGGGATTCGTAAATCCCATACTCGACTGACGCACTTCATTAATTACAAACGAAAAAGAAAAGAATACCGCACGCGCAACTATGAAGTTTTGGCCAACACGGAAGGGTTGGACGTGCATTTTCTCGCCAGGGGGTCTCTACAAAACCAACTCGCCCATCGCGAGACAATACAAACCGAGGCGTTCCTCGTAATTAATCCCACCGGCGAGGGCACATCCAATCCTTACCCAAAGATATCGCGAGGATCGGGCTCACCGCTACGCGCTTCCTCGCCTCTCGTTCCTCGTCGCGGAGAAGGTCCTCGGCCGGGCACTCGTGATTACTTCCTTCTTGGACTACTCGACTTGACTCGTGGGCACTCGACTTCCGACTGACGAAAAATATTCCTTTGTCGTGATCGCTGACGCTCCTCACTCTCCCCCAGTTTTTACCGCCCCTACTAAGGCGCTTGTGCGCCTATTATCTAGGAGCGTTATTGGGTGCCTCGCGGCACCCGCCCCCCTTGTCACGCGGTGCCCGAATTTCGAACTTCGGACCTCGGTGACGATTCGCACGTGGGACGGGCCAAGACCCCCCACCACACACCCCAACTACCGCGTACGGCGCTTCTCCCGCAGCTACTATTGTTCGCATCGCTAACGTCGTCCTCCAAGATCCGGGAGGGGGCGACGGGCACGGGGGAGGCCTCCCTCGACAGGACGAGGCGTCCCTCAAGTCCCTCGGTGGGCCCACGACCAAAGCACACATTTCAACACCCGCCACCCGTCTCACCACCCTCCCAAGCCTCAACACGGCGGCGCCGATTTTTAGTCGGACTGTGACGCTCGCGACACGAAAGGCGGGTTACGGCTCCTAGGCCGCTAGGTCCGAGGGGCGGGAAACACGTTATATTTGGTCATAAACCAGCATCCCTCGGGCATCCCCCTTGTCCACAAACGACGGTGTTTCTCGTTCGCCTGCATCTTCGGTGAAGCGCCGCGCGTACCGTCTTCGGTCAACCGCGGTGAAGGAGATAGGGGGAAGGGCAGCACCCTCCCCCCCCCGCCCGCAATTACTCTCTACAAATTGGCGATGGGGAAGAGCACGACGTACAGCGATGTCCGTTCCTTATTCAAACCAAAAATACAGCCCGAACCAACGGTCGGGGGCTCCCAATCCTCGCAATAGAAACGGCCGTTGCCTTTCTCAGAAGGTTACGCTGGATCTCTCTCGCCGCAAAACATTAGCCAAACAGGCGATTTACTCGTCGTCTCAGGTCATGGAGAGTGTGTCCGAACTACAAAAGAAAACGTGAAACATAGAAATTTCCAGATACTTCTCGACGATGACGATCCCCTTCCGTCCCCCCCTACAAGTAAGTCGGGAATCGAGCGGCCCATTGCGTCCTCGGCCGAGGAAAAGGGTCGTAAATCCGACCGTCACCCAAAATCGCTCCGTGTCTCGTAACGGGGCAAAATGTCACGTTACAATATATACAGGGTGACAATTATAAAGTGGCCACCCATTTTTTTTAATTCTTGCGCGGCCATTTTGGGACGGCAAAGGTGTACTTTTGAAATAGTTTTTCGAGAACTCTTCGAAAAAAAATATGGCGCCTATGTCGGAAAAGTATATTCCACCAAAAAAAAAACAAAAAAGTCTGGGTAAAAATAAAAATGGCATTCCGCGCTTAGAGAATCAAAGTGGACTTGATTCTGAACACGTAGGACCCGGATGAGGGCCTCAAAAAAATGGTACCATTGAGAAAAAGGCCATTAAAAAATCAATATCGAACGATAGTTCAAAATGAACTCCGAGGAACGGCGGAGTTGGAATGGCCAGGAACGGAGTGGGCGTTGGAGCATTCGCCGCTATCGTCTTGACGGAGCTGTCATGAGGTTGCAGAAGTCACCGAGAGATGTCGGGTCGTGGCTGACGTTAGGATGACAGGCGTCCGAGTGTGCGAGTGTAACGTAGAATATGAATGTCGAACGGGCTTCATTTGTTTGCAGGTCCCGCGGAATCGGTGAAGAAAAAATACGAAAGCACCTAAAAGCCCTGGCCATGATTCAATAATTAAACGAGCGAATGTCGTGAGACACTCGACGACTGGCCGAACGATTCGAGCCGCGCTGGGTGGATGTACCGTTTGTGAATGGAAAGAAAGCGGTCTTCCCGAAATAGTGTTTAAGGGGTCAATTATGATAACAAAGAATGTGTGATGATTAAATGTGAATGCGGTCTTAAAGATTATGAGTAAGTAAGTTCACCTTACAGTTTTACGGAAGAGGAGGCAATTGAGAGCGGGCTTTAAGGGGTTCAACTGCAAAACGAGACGCGTGCAATTTTGTTTGATGAAAACTGATCAGAGGACTTCCTTTAAACGGGGCGAACGTTTCGTTTTTGGGTATGAGGAAGCTCCTTAGCGAGATGTTGATTATCGACGAGAAATGTTAAAGGGCTCACGCTGAAGAAGTGCAGGCGTGAATCTTATTTTGAATCGAAGTAGAGAATTTGTACGAGATAAAGTACATTTATCGACTTGTGATCGGGAAAGGAATCCGAGTCTGCATGCAAGTGTTTCTGTTGTCGAATAATCCCTCCAAACTGAGAACGCCGCGCCGAGCATCGGATTTGTTCACGTTCATAGTCCACAGCAGCAGTAAGAGTCCTCAATGGATATTTTCGTGCCGAGGGTAATACATTTTTAAAAATCACCCACTGGGAACGAATCCGAATAGTCTGAAGTTTATTTCGATAATGAAACACAAAACAGAATTTGAATGGACCGTTTTACAGATTGGATTCGTCTCGATTCGATAAAAACAAACGGTTGAAACTGGCGTATTTATCAACGTCGAATCTCATGTGAATTTTCGTTCGAATCGACGACTTTTAAAACGGGAAACAAATCCGAGTCTGCATGCAAGTGTTTCTGTTGTTGAATAATCCCTACAAACTGAGATCGCCGCGCCGAGCATCGGATTCGTTTACGTTCACCGTCCACAGCAGCAGTAGTAGTCCTCAACGGCTTTTTTCGTGCCGAGGGTGAAACACTTTAAAAAATCACCCACTGGGAACGAGTCCGAACAGTCTCAAGATTATTTCGATAATGAAACATAAAACAGAATATGAATGGACCGGTTTTCACAATGGATTCGTCACGGTCCGATAAAAAAAACGGTTGAAACAGGCGTATTTATCGACATCGAAACTCATGTGAATTTTCGTTCGAATCGACGACTTTCAAATCGGGAAACGAATCCGAGTCTGCATGCAAGTATTTCTGTTGTCGAATAGTTCCTTCAAACTGAGAACACTGGACCGAGCATCGGATTCGTTCACGTTCATAGTCCACAGCAGCAGTAGGAGTCCTCAATGGATATTTTCGTGCCGAGGGTGATACATTTTTAAAAATCACCCACTGGGAACGAGTCCGAACAGTCTCAAGTTTATTTCGATAACGAAACACAAAACAGAATTTGAATGGACCGTTTTACATATTGGATTCGTTTCGATTCGATTAAAAAAAACAAACGGTTGAAACAGGCGTCTTTATCAACGTCTAATTTCATGGGAATTTCCGTTCGAATCGACGACTTTGTAATCGGGAAACGAATCCGAGTCTGCATGCAAGTGTTTCTGTTGTCGAATAATCCCTACATACTGAGAACGCCGCGCCGAGCATCGGATTCGTTCACGTTCACCGTCCACAGCAGCAGTAGAAGTCCTCAATGGATATTTTCGTGCCGAGGGTGAAACATTTTTAAAAATCACCCACTGGGAACGAGTCCGAACAATCTCAAGTGTATTTCGATAACGAAACAAAAAACAGAATTTGAGTGGACCGTTATTCATATTGGATTCGTCTCGATCGGATAAAAAAAACGGTTGAAACAGGCGGATTTATTAACGTCGAATCTCATGTGAATTTTCGTTCGAATCGACGACTTTTAAATCGGGAAACGAATCCAAGTCTGCATGCAAGTGTTTCTTTTGTCGAAAAATCCCTACAAACGGAGAACGCCGCGCCGACCATCGGATTCGTTCACGTTCACAGTCCACAGATGCAGTAGGAGTCATCAACGGCTTGTTTCGTGCCGAGGGTGAAACATTTTTAAAAATCACCCACTGGGAACGAGTCCGAACAGTCTCAAGATTATTTCGATAATGAAACATAAAACAGAATATGAATCGACCGGTTTTCAGATTGGATTCGAATCGGTCCAGTAAAAAAAAAACGGTTGAAACAGGCGTATTTATCGACATCGAAACTCATGTGAATTTTCGTTCGAATCGACGACTTTTAAATCGGGAAACGAAGCCGAGTCTGCATGCAAGTGTTTCTGTTGTCGAATAGTTCCTCTAAAGTGAGAACGCCGGACCGAGCATCGGATTCGTTCACGTTCATAGTCCACAGCAGCAGTAGAAGTCCTCAATGGATATTTTCGTGCCGAGGGTGAAACATTTTTAAAAATCACCCACTGGGAACGAGTCCGAACAGCCTCAAGTTTATTTCGATAACGAAACACAAAACAGAATTTGAATGGACCGTTTTACATATTGGATTCGTCTCGATTCGATAAAAAACAGACGGTTGAAACAGGCGTATTTATCAACGACGAATCTCATGTGAATTTTCGTTCGAATCGACGACTTTTAGAACGGGAAACGAATCCGAGTCTGCATGCAAGTGTTTCTGTTGTCGAATAATCCCTACATACTGAGAACGCCGCGCCGAGCATCGGATTCGTTCACGTTCACAGTCCACAGCAGCAGCAGTAGTCCTCAACGGCTTTTTTCGTGTCGAGGGTGAAACACTTTTAAAAATCACCCAGTGGGAACGAATCGAACAGTCTCATGGTCATTTCGATAATGAAACACAAAACAGAATTTGAATGAACCCTTTTACATATTGGATTCGTCTCGATTCGATAAAAAACAAACAGTTGAAATAGGCGTATATATCAACGTCGAATCTCATGTGAATTTTCGTTCGAATCGGCGACTTCTCAATCGGGAAACGAATCCTAGTCTGCATGCACGTGTTCCTGTTGTCGAATAATCCCTACAAACTGAGAACGCCGCGCCGAGCATCGGATTCGTTCACGTTTATAGTCCACAGCAGCAGTAGCAGTCCTCAACGGTTAGTTTCGTGCCGAGGGTGAAACATTTTAAAAAATCACCCACTGGGAACGAGTCCGAACAGTCTCAAGATTATTTCGATAATGAAACACAAAACAGAATATGAATGAACCGGTTTTCACAATGGATTCGTCACGGTCCGATAAAAAAAAATGGTTGAAACAGGCGTATTTATCGACATTGAAACTCATGTGAATTTTCGTTCGAATCGACGACTTTCAAATCGGGAAACGAATCCGAGTCTGCATGCAAGTGTTTCTGTTGTCGAATAGTTCCTTCAAACTGAGAACGCCAGGCCGAGCATCGGATTCGTTCACGTTCACAGTCCACAGCAGCAGTGGTAGACCTCAAAGGCTATTTTCGTGCCGAGGGTGAAACATTTTTAAAAATCACCCACTGGGAACGAGTCCGAACAGCCTCAAGTTTATTTCGATAACGAAACACAAAACAGAATTTGGATGGACCGTTTTACATATTGGATTCGTCTCGATTCGATAAAAAACAAACGGTTGAAACAGGCGTATTTATCAACGACGAATCTCATGTGAATTTTCGTTCGAATCGACGACTTTTAAAACGGGAAACGAATCCGAGTCTGCATGCAAGTGTTTCTGTTGTCGAATAATCCCTACATACTGAGAACGCCGCGCCGAGCATCGGATTCGTTCACGTTCACAGTCCACAGCAGCAGCAGTAGTCCTCAACGGCTTTTTTCGTGTCGAGGGTGAAACATTTTTAAAAATCACCCAGTGGGAACGAATCGAACAGTCTCATGGTCATTTCGATAATGAAACACAAAACAGAATTTGAATGAACCCTTTTACATATTGGATTCGTCTCGATTCGATAAAAAACAATCAGTTGAAATAGGCAAATATATCAACGTCGAATCTCATGTGAATTTTCGTTCGAATCGGCGACTTTTCAATCGGGTAACGAATCCGAGTCTGCATGCAAGTGTTTCTGTTGTCGAATAATCCCTACAAACTGAGAACGCCGCGCCGAGCATCGGATTCGTTCACGTTTATAGTCCACAGCAGCAGTAACAGTCCTCAACGGTTAGTTTCGTGCCGAGGGCGAAACATTTTAAAAAATCACCCACTGGGAACCAGTCCGAACAGTCTCAAGATTATTCCGATAATGAAACACAAAACAGAATATGAATGGACCGGTTTTCACAATGGATTCGTCACGGTCCGATACAAAAAATGGTTGAAACAGGCGTATTTATCGACATCGAAACTCATGTGAATTTTCGTTCGAATCGACGACATTCAAATCGGGAAACGAATCCGAGTCTGCATGCAAGTGTTTCTGTTGTTGAATAATCCCTACAAACTGAGAACGCCGCGCCGAGCATCGGATTCGTTCACGTTCACTGTCCACAGCAGCAGTAGTAGTCCTCAACGGCTTTTTTCGTGCCGAGGGTGAAACATTTTAAAAAATCACCCACTGGGAACGAGTCCGAACAGTCTCAAGATTATTTCGATAATGAAACACAAAACAGAATATGAATGGACCGGTTTTCACATTGGATTCGTCTCGGTCCGATAAAAAAAACGGTTAAAACAGGCGTATTTATCGACATCGAAACTCATGTGAATTTTCGTTCGAATCGACGACTTTTAAATCGGGAACCGAATCCAAGTCTGCATGCAAGTGTTCCTGTTGTCGAAAAATCCCTACAAACTGAGAACGCCGCGCCGAGCATCGTAACGTTGATAAATACGCCTGTTCCAGTTGTATGTATTTTTATCGGATCGAGACGATTCCAATGTGAAAAACGGTCCACTGAAATTCTGTTTTGTGTTTCATTATCGAAATAACCTTGAGACTGTTCGGATTCGTTCCCAGTGGGTGATTTTTAAAAATGTATCACCCTCGGCACGAAAATACCCATTGAGGACTCCTACTGCTGATGTGGACTATAAACGTGAACGAATCCAATGCTCGGCGCTGCATTCTCAGTTTGTAGGGATTATTCGACAACAGAAACACTTGCATGCAGACTCGGATTCCTTTCCCGATTTAAAAGTCGTCGATTCGAACGAAAATTGACGTGAAATTCGACGTTGATAAATACGCCTGTACGAACTGTATGTTTTTTAACGGATCGAGATGAATCCAATGTGAAAACCGGTCCATTCATATTCTGTTTTGTGTTTCACTATCGAAATAACCTTGAGACTGTTCGGATTCGTTCCCGGTGGGTGATTTTTAAAAATGTATCACCCTCGGCACGAAAATATCCATTGAGGACTCCTACTGCTGCTGTGGACTATACACCTGAACGAATCCGATGCTCGGCGCGGCGTTCTCAGTTTATAGGGATTATTTGACAATAGAAATACTTGCATGCAGACTCGGATTCGTTTTCCGATTTAAAAGTCGTCGATTCCAACGAAAATTCACATGAGATTCGGCTTTGATAAATACGCCTGTTCCAACTGTATGCTTTTTTTTATCGGATCGAGACGAATCCAATGTGAAAACCGGTCCTTTCATATTCTGTTTTGTGTTTCATTATCGAAATAACCTTGAGATGTTCGGATTCGTTCCAAGAAGGTGATTTTCGAAGATGACATGTAGACTGTGAACGTAAACGAATCCGATGCTCGGTGGGGCGGTCTAAGTTTGTAGCGATTATTCGACAACAGAAACACTTGCATGCAGACTCGCATTCGTTTCCCGATTGAAAAGTCACCGATTCGAACGAAAATTCACATGAGATTCGACGTTGATAAATACGCCTGATTCAACCGTTTGTTGTTTATCGAATCGAGACGAGTCCAATATGTAAAACGGTCTAATCAAATTCTGTTTTGTGTTTCATTATCGGAATAACCTTGAGACTGGTCGGACTCGTCCCCAGTGGGTGATTTTTAACAATGTATTACCCTCGGCACGAAAATAGCCATTGAGGACTACTACTGCTGCTGCTGTTGATAAATACTCCTGTTTCAACCGTTTTTTTTATCGGACCGAGACGAATCCAATATGAAAAACGGTCCTCTCAAATTCTGTTTCGTGTTTGATTATTGAAATAACCTTGAGACTGTTCGTATTCGTTCCCAGTGGGTGATTTTTTAAAATGTTTCACCCTCGGCACGAAAAAAGCCATTGACGACTACTACTGCTGCTGTGGACTGTGAACGTGGACGAATCCGACGCTCGGCGCGGCGTTCTCAGTTTGTAGGGATTATTCGACAACAGAAACACTTGGCTGCAGACTCGGATTCGTTTCCCGATTAAAAAGTCGCCGATTCGAACGAAAATTCACATGAGATTCGACGTTGATAAATACGCCTGTTTCAACCGTTTGTTTTTTTTATCGAATCGAGACGAATCCAATATGTAAAACGGTCCATTCAAATTCTGTTTTGTGTTTCGTTATCGAAATAAACTTGAGACTGTTCGGACTCGTTCCCAGTGGGTGATTTTTAAAAATGTATCACCCTCGGCACGAAAATATCCATTGAGGACTCCTACTGCTGCTGTGGACTATGAACGTGAACGAATCCGATGCTCGGCCCGGCGTTCTCAGTTTGAAGGAACTATTCGACAACAGAAACACTTGCATGCAGACTCGGATTCGTTTCCCGATTTGAATGTCGTCGATTCGAACGAAAATTCACATGAGTTTCGATGTCGATAAATACGCCTGTTTCAACCATTTTTTGTATCGGACCGTGACGAATCCATTGTGAAAACCGGTCCATTCATATTCTGTTTTGTGTTTCATTATCGAAATAATCTTGAGACTGTTCGGACTGGTTCCCAGTGGGTGATTTTTTAAAATGTTTCGCCCTCGGCACGAAACTAACCGTTGAGGACTGTTACTGCTGCTGTGGACTATAAACGTGAACGAATCCGATGCTCGGCGCGGCGTTCTCAGTTTGTAGGGATTATTCGACAACAGAAACACTTGCATGCAGACTCGGATTCGTTACCCGATTGAAAAGTCGCCGATTCGAACGAAAATTCACATGAGATTCGTCGTTGATATATTTGCCTATTTCAACTGTTTGTTTTTTATCGAATCGAGACGAATCCAATATGTAAAAGGGTTCATTCAAATTCTGTTTTGTGTTTCATTATCGAAATGACCATGAGACTGTTCGATTCGTTCCCACTGGGTGATTTTTAAAAATGTTTCACCCTCGACACGAAAAAAGCCGTTGAGAACTACTGCTGCTGCTGTGGACTGTGAACGTGAACGAATCCGATGCTCGGCGCGGCGTTCTCAGTATGTAGGGATTATTCGACAACAGAAACACTTGCATGCAGACTCGGATTCGTTTCCCGTTTTAAAAGTCGTCGATTCGAACGAAAATTCACATGAGATTCGTCGTTGATAAATACGCCTGTTTCAACCGTTTGTTTTTTATCGAATCGAGACGAATCCAATATGTAAAACGGTCCATCCAAATTCTGTTTTGTGTTTCGTTATCGAAATAAACTTGAGGCTGTTCGGACTCGTTCCCAGTGGGTGATTTTTAAAAATGTTTCACCCTCGGCACGAAAATAGCCTTTGAGGTCTACCACTGCTGCTGTGGACTGTGAACGTGAACGAATCCGATGCTCGGCCCGGCGTTCTCAGTTTGAAGGAACTATTCGACAACAGAAACACTTGCATGCAGACTCGGATTCGTTTCCCGATTTGAAAGTCGTCGATTCGAACGAAAATTCACATGAGTTTCAATGTCGATAAATACGCCTGTTTCAACCATTTTTTTTTATCGGACCGTGACGAATCCATTGTGAAAACCGGTTCATTCATATTCTGTTTTGTGTTTCATTATCGAAATAATCTTGAGACTGTTCGGACTCGTTCCCAGTGGGTGATTTTTTAAAATGTTTCACCCTCGGCACGAAACTAACCGTTGAGGACTGCTACTCCTGCTGTGGACTATAAACGTGAACGAATCCGATGCTCGGCGCGGCGTTCTCAGTTTGTAGGGATTATTCGACAACAGGAACACGTGCATGCAGACGAGGATTCGTTTCCCGATTGAGAAGTCGCCGATTCGAACGAAAATTCACATGAGATTCGACGTTGATATATACGCCTATTTCAACTGTTTGTTTTTTATCGAATCGAGACGAATCCAATATGTAAAAGGGTTCATTCAAATTCTGTTTTGTGTTTCATTATCGAAATGACCATGAGACTGTTCGATTCGTTCCCACTGGGTGATTTTTAAAAGTGTTTCACCCTTGACACGAAAAAAGCCGTTGAGGACTACTGCTGCTGCTGTGGACTGTGAACGTGAACGAATCCGATGCTCGGCGCGGCGTTCTCAGTATGTAGGGATTATTCGACAACAGAAACACTTGCATGCAGACTCGGATTCGTTTCCCGTTCTAAAAGTCGTCGATTCGAACGAAAATTCACATGAGATTCGTCGTTGATAAATACGCCTGTTTCAACCGTCTGTTTTTTATCGAATCGAGACGAATCCAATATGTAAAACGGTCCATTCAAATTCTGTTTTGTGTTTCGTTATCGAAATAAACTTGAGGCTGTTCGGACTCGTTCCCAGTGGGTGATTTTTAAAAATGTTTCACCCTCGGCACGAAAATATCCATTGAGGACTTCTACTGCTGCTGTGGACTATGAACGTGAACGAATCCGATGCTCGGTCCGGCGTTCTCACTTTAGAGGAACTATTCGACAACAGAAACACTTGCATGCAGACTCGGCTTCGTTTCCCGATTTAAAAGTCGTCGATTCGAACGAAAATTCACATGAGTTTCGATGTCGATAAATACGCCTGTTTTAACCGATTTTTTTATCGGACCGAGACGAATCCAATGTGAAAACCGGTCCATTCATATTCTGTTTTGTGTTTCATTATCGAAACAATCTTGAGACTGTTCGGACTCGTTCCCAGTGGGTGATTTTTAAAAATGTTTCACCCTCGGCACGAAAAAAGCCGTTGGGGACTACTACTGCTGCTGTGGACGGTTAACGTGAACGAATCCGATGCTCGGCGCGGCGATCTCAGTTTGTAGGGATTATTCAACAACAGAAACACTTGCATGCAGACTCGGATTCGTTTCCCGTTTTAAAAGTCGTCGATTCGAACGAAAATTCACATGAGGTTCGACGTTGATAAATACGCCTGTTTCAACCGTTTGTTTTTATCGAATCGAGACGAATCCAATATGTAAAACGGTCCATTCAAATTACGTTTTGTGTTTCATTATCGAAATAAACTTCAGACTGTTCGGATTCGTTCCCAGTGGGTGATGTTTAAAAATGGATTACCCTCGGCACGAAAATATCCATTCAGGACTCCGACTGCGACTGTGGTCTATGATCGTGCACGAATCCGATTCTCGGCGCGGCGTTCTCTGTTTGGAGGGACTATTCGACAACAGAAACACTTGCATGTAGACTCGGATTCGTTTCCCGATTTAAAAGTCGTCGATTCGAACGAAAATTCACAAGAGATTCGACGTTGATAAATACGCCTGTTTCAACCGTTTTTTTTTACTGGACCGATTCGAATCCAATCTGAAAACCGGTCGATTCATATTCTGTTTTATGTTTCATTATCGAAATAATCTTGAGACTGTTCGGACTCGTTCCCAGTGGGTGATTTTTAAAAATGTTTCACCCTCGGCACGAAACAAGCCGTTGATGACTCCTACTGCATCTGTGGACTGTGAACGTGAACGAATCCGATGGTCGGCGCGGCGTTCTCCGTTTGTAGGGATTTTTCGACAAAAGAAACACTTGCATGCAGACTTGGATTCGTTTCCCGATTTAAAAGTCGTCGATTCGAACGAAAATTCACATGAGATTCGACGTTAATAAATACGCCTGTTTCAACCGTTTTTTTTTGTCCGACCGAGACGAATCCAATATGAAAAACGGTCCACTCAAATTCTGTTTCTCGTTTCATTATTTATATAACCATGAGACTGTTCGATTCGTTCCCACTGGGTGATTTTTAAACATGTTTCACCCTCGACACGAAAAAAGCCGTTGAGGACTACTACTGCTGCTGTGGACGGTGAACGTGAACGAATCCGATGCTCGGCGCGGCGTTCTCAGTTTGTAGGGATTATTCAACAACAGAAACACTTGCATGCAGACTCGGATTCGTTTCCCGTTTTAAAAGTCGTCGATTCGAACGAAAATTCACATGAGGTTCGACGTTGATAAATACGCCTGTTTCAACCGTTTGTTTTTATCGAATCGAGACGAATCCAATATGTAAAACGGTCCATTCAATTTACGTTTTGTGTTTCATTATCGAAATAAACTTCAGACTGTTCGGATTCGTTCCCAGTGGGTGATGTTTAAAAATGGATTACCCTCGGCACGAAAATATCCATTCAGGACTCCGACTGCGACTGTGGTCTATGATCGTGCACGAATCCGATTCTCGGCGCGGCGTTCTCTGTTTGGAGGGACTATTCGACAACAGAAACACTTGCATGTAGACTCGCATTCGTTTCCCGATTTAAAAGTCGTCGATTCGAACGAAAATTCACAAGAGATTCGACGTTGATAAATACGCCTGTTTCAACCGTTTTTTTTTACTGGACCGATTCGAATCCAATCTGAAAACCGGTCGATTCATATTCTGTTTTATGTTTCATTATCGAAATAATCTTGAGACTGTTCGGACTCGTTCCCAGTGGGTGATTTTTAAAAATGTTTCACCCTCGGCACGCAACAAGCCGTTGATGACTCCTACTGCATCTGTGGACTGTGAACGTGAACGAATCCGATGGTCGGCGCGGCGTTCTCCGTTTGTAGGGATTTTTCGACAAAAGAAACACTTGCATGCAGACTTGGATTCGTTTCCCGATTTAAAAGTCGTCTATTCGAACGAAAATTCACATGAGATTCGACGTTAATAAATACGCCTGTTTCAACCGTTTTTTTTGTCCGACCGAGACGAATCCAATATGAAAAACGGTCCACTCAAATTCTGTTTCTCGTTTCATTATTTATATAACCATGAGACTGTTCGATTCGTTCCCACTGGGTGATTTTTAAAAATGTTTCACCCTCGACACGAAAAAAGCCGTTGAGGACTACTACTGCTGCTGTGGACGGTGAACGTGAACGAATCCGATGCTCGGCGCGGCGTTCTCAGTTTGTAGGGATTATTCAACCACAGAAACACTTGCATGCAGACTCGGATTCGTTTCCCGTTTTAAAAGTCGTCGATTCGAACGAAAATTCACATGAGGTTCGACGTTGATAAATACGCCTGTTTCAACCGTTTGTTTTTATCGAATCGAGACGAATCCAATATGTAAAACGGTCCATTCAAATTACGTTTTGTGTTTCATTATCGAAATAAACTTCAGACTGTTCGGATTCGTTCCCAGTGGGTGATGTTTAAAAATGGATTACCCTCGGCACGAAAATATCCATTCAGGACTCCGACTGCGACTGTGGTCTATGATCGTGCACGAATCCGATTCTCTGCGCGGCGTTCTCTGTTTGGAGGGACTATTCGACAACAGAAACACTTGCATGTAGACTCGGATTCGTTTCCCGATTTAAAAGTCGTCGATTCGAACGAAAATTCACAAGAGATTCGACGTTGATAAATACGCCTGTTTCAACCGTTTTTTTTTACTGGACCGATTCGAATCCAATCTGAAAACCGGTCGATTCATATTCTGTTTTATGTTTCATTATCGAAATAATCTTGAGACTGTTCGGACTCGTTCCCAGTGGGTGATTTTTAAAAATGTTTCACCCTCGGCACGAAACAAGCCGTTGATGACTCCTACTGCATCTGTGGACTGTGAACGTGAACGAATCCGATGGTCGGCGCGGCGTTCTCCGTTTGTAGGGATTTTTCGACAAAAGAAACACTTGCACGCAGACTTGGATTCGTTTCCCGATTTAAAAGTCGTCGATTCGAACGAAAATTCACATGAGATTCGACGTTAATAAATACGCCTGTTTCAACCGTTTTTTTTGTCCGACCGAGACGAATCCAATATGAAAAACGGTCCACTCAAATTCTGTTTCTCGTTTCATTATTTATATAACCATGAGACTGTTCGATTCGTTCCCACTGGGTGATTTTTAAAAATGTTTCACCCTCGACACGAAAAAAGCCGTTGAGGACTACTACTGCTGCTGTGGACGGTGAACGTGAACGAATCCGATGCTCGGCGCGGCGTTCTCAGTATGTAGGGATTGTTCGACAACAGAAACACTTGCATGCAGACTCGGATTCGCTTCCCGATTACAAAGTCGTCGATTCGAACGGAAATTCACATGAGATTCGACGTTGATAAATCCGCCTGTTTCAACCGTTGGTTTTTTATCGAATCGAGACGAATCTAATATGTAAAACGGTCCATTCAACTTCTGTTTTGTATTTCGTTATCGGAATACACTTGAGACTGTTCGGACTCGTTCCCAGTGGGTGATTTTTAAAAATGTTTCTACTGTTTCTATGTTTCTACTGCTGCTGTGGACTATGAACGTGAACGAATCCGATGCTCGGCGCGGCGTTCTCAGTTTGTAGGGATTATTTAACAACAGAATCACTTGCATGCAGACTCGGATTCGTTTCCCGTTTTAAAAGTCGTCGATTCGAAAGAAAATTCACATGCGATTCGACGTTGATAAATACGCCTGTTTCAACCGTTTGTTTTTATCGAATCGAGACGAATCCAATCTGTAAAACGGTCCATTCAAATTCTGTTTTGTGTTTCATTATCTCAATAAACTTCAGACTATTCGGATTCGTTCCCAGTGGGTGATTTTTAAAAATGTATTACGCTCGGCACGAAAATATCCATTGAGGACTCCTACTGCTGCTGTGGACTATGAACGTGAACAAATCCGATGCTCGGCGCGGCGTTGTCAGTTTGGAGGGACTATTCGACAACAGAAACACTTGCATGCAGACTCGGATTCGTTTCCCGATTTAAAAGTCGTCGATTCGAACGAAAATTCACAAGAGATTCGACGTTGATAAATACGCCTGTTTCAACCGTTTTTTTTTACTGGACCGATTCGAATCCAACCTGAAAACCGGTCGATTCATATTCTGTTTTGTGTTTCATTATCGAAATAATCTTGAGACTGTTCGGACTCGTTCCCAGTAGGTGATTTTTTAAAATGTTTCACCCTCGGCACGAAACAAGCCGTTGAGGACTCCTACAGCTGTGGACTGTGCACGTGAACGAATCCGATGGTCGGCGCGGCGTTCTCAGTTTGTAGGGATTTTTCGACAACAGAAACACTTGCATGCAGACTTGGATTCTTTTCCCGATTTAAAAGTCGTCGATTCGAACGAAAATTCACATGAGATTCGACGTTGATAAATACGCCTGTTTCAACCGTTTTTTTTATCCGACCGAGACGAATCCAATATGAAAAACGGTCCACTCAAATTCTGTTTTGTGTTTCATTAT
This sequence comes from Ophion obscuratus, assembly GCA_964007375.1. Lineage (NCBI taxonomy): Eukaryota > Metazoa > Arthropoda > Insecta > Hymenoptera > Ichneumonidae > Ophion > Ophion obscuratus. The sequence continues at coordinate 6,381,656 of OZ023316.1, read as the reverse complement.
CGAAATAACCTTGAGACTCTTCGAATCCGTTCCCGGTGGATGATTTTTAAAAATGTTTCATCCTCGGCACGAAAATAGCCATTGAGAACTACTACTGCTGCTGTGCACTATGAACGTGAACGAATCCGATACTCGGCGCGACGTTCTCAGTTTGTAGGGATTATTCGACAACAGAAACACTTGCATGCAGACTCGGATTCCTTTCCCGATTTAAAAGTCGTCGATTCGAACGAAAATTGACGTGAGATTCGACGTTGATAAATACGCCTGTTCCAACTGTATGTTTTTTATCGGATCGAGACGAATCCAATGTGAAAACCGGTCCATTCATATTCTGTTTTGTGTTTCATTATCGAAATAATCTTGAGACTGTTCGGATTCGTTCCCAGTGGGTGATTTTTAAGAATGTATTACCGTCGGCACGAAAATAGCCTTTGAGGTCTACCACTGCTGCTGTGGACTGTGAACGTGAATGAATCCGATGCTGGGCTCGGCGTTCTCAGTTTCTAGTGATTATTCGACAATAGAAACACTTGCATGCAGACTCGGATTCGTTTCCCGATTTCGAAGTCGCCGATTCGAACGAAAATTCCCATGAGATTCGACGTTGATAAAAATGCCTGTTTGAACCGTTTGTTTGTTATCGAATCGAGATGAATCCAATATGTAAAACAGTCCATTCGAATTCTGTTTTATGTTTCATTATCGAAATAACCTTGAGACTGTTCGGACTCGTTCCCAGTGGGTGATTTTTAAAAATGTTTCACTCTCGGCACGAAAATAGCCGTTGAGGACTGCTACTGCTGCTGTGGACTCTGAACGTGAACGAATCCGATGGTCGGCCCGGCGTTCTCAGTTTGTAGGGATTGTTCCACAACAGAAACACTTGCGTGCAGACTCGGATTCGTTTCCCGATTGAAAAGTCGCCGATTCGAACGAAAATTCACCTGAGATTCGACGTTGATAAATACGCCTGTTTCAACCGTTTGTTTTTTTATCGAATTGAGACGAATCCAATATGTAAAGGGGTCGATTCAAATTCTGTTTTGTGTTGCATTATCGAAATAACCTTGAGACTGTTCGGTTTCGTTCCCCGTGGGTGATTTTTAAAAATGTATCATCCTCGGCAAGAAAATATCCATTGAGGACTCCTACTGCTGCTGTGGACTATGAACGGGAACAAATCCGATGCTCGGCCCGGCGTTCTCAGTTTGTAGGGATTGTTCCACAACAGAAACACTTGCATGCATACTCGGATTCATTTCCTGATTTGAAAGTCCCCGATTCGAAGAGAACTTTGACTCCGATTTCGTATTCAGTGACCTGAAAAACCCCCGAGTACAGACTTTCACCCGAATTGAATACGTTTTTGACTTTTGGCCGGCCTTTTGGGATGTGGGACCCCTGTGTGACACCTTCAATGAGGTCCCGGACTCAAGGCAAAGTTAGGTCGCTATTTTGCATCTGAAAAGAGTAGATTGTTTCTATTCCATATTTTCACAAACCCATTAAACCCGTTCCACGATAAATCGTGAATGCCGTAATGCCGTTCTTCTTATTTTGGCCCCTTAAATGCGGTTTCCCAAAGTCAAGTTTCCGTTCAAGTTTCAACTGCCACTGCACAAGTCGATAAATGTACTTTACTCGTACAAATTCTCTACTTCGATTCAAAATAAGATTCACGCCTGCGCTTCTTCAGCGTGAGCCCCTTAACATTTCTCGTCAATAATCAACATCTCGCTAAGGAGCTTCTTCATACCCAACAACGAAACGTTCGCCCCGTTTAACGGAAGTCCTCTGATTCGTTTTCAACAAACAAAATTGCACGCGTCCCGTTTTGCAGTTGAACCCCTTAAAGCCCGCTCTCAATCGCCTCCTCTTGCCGTAAAACTGTAAGGTGAACTTACTTACTCATAATCTTTAGGACGGCATTCACATTTAATCATCACGCATTCTTTGTTATCATAATTGACCCCTTAAACACTATTTCGGGAAGACCGCTTTCTTTCCATTCACAAACGGTACATCCACCCAGCGCGGCTCGAATCGTTAAGCCAGTCGTCGAGTGTCTCACGACAATCGCTCGTTTAATTATTGAATCATGGCCAGGGCTTTTAGGTGCTTTCGTATTTTTTCTTCGCCGATTCCGCGGGACCTGCAAACAAATGAAGCCCGTTCGACATTCATATTCTACGTTACGCTCGCACACTCGGACGCCTGTCATCCTAACGTCAGCCACGACCCGACATCTCTCGGTGACTTCTGCAACCTTATGACAGCTACGTCAAGAAGATAGCGGCGAATGCTCCAACGCCCACTCCGTTCCTGGCCATTCCAACTCCGCCGTTCCTCGGAGTTCAGTTTGAACTATCGTTCGATATTGATTTTTTAATGGCCTTTTTCTCAATGGTACCATTTTTTTGAGGCCCTCATCCGGGTCCTCCGTGTTCAGAATCAAGTCCACTTTGCTTCTCTAAGCGTGGAATGCCATTTTTATTTTTACCCAGATTTTTGTGTTTTTTTTTGGTGGAATATACTTTTCCAACATAGACGCTATATTTTTTTTTGAAGAGTTCTCGAAAAACCATTTCAAAAGCGCACCTTTGCCGTCCCAAAATGGCCGCGCAAGAATTTAAAAAAATGGGTGGCCACTTTATAATTGTCACCCTGTATATCAGCGCTCTCAATGTCATATATGAGACTATCCGTATCTGTATACATGTCTTTACATTCATCTCGATACAGAGGTACCATATACCCGTGATGAAATCCATACATGGACGTTTTGGATATGTCGAATATGCACATACCCACATATATCGGCTTGTTGAATTTCACCTCGAGATTGTGCAATTCCACGGCAACGAGGTTTTCCGAAAAAATACTTCAGCTGTGGAAGTTTGGCTTCGCAATCATTGCCTCTGCGCCATACCTGCCCTCTCATTTTGTTCAAAGTTTTACATCAACATGGTTGCGCACATTCTCCATGGTTTTGCCAAAGACCGCATTATTCATTAATAATAATAAATTCTTTTCGAAATCGTTTTCGGCAATGGTTCGAAACTGGCTATTCAACTCAATATCCGAACGCAGCCATGGCGATTGTATAAACTGGAGGACTCTATGGATTTTCGTGAGGCAAAGTCCATGGTGCAAATTCCGGTAGTGTATGATGTAACGCTTTTTATCGCAAACAGTTGCTAGTAGCTTTTCCCCCTGCTTACCCGGCTGTTTTTTATGTATTGGACAAAACGGTAGGTCTTTGTGCGCATCATGAGCTTGAGGATATTCCAAGTCGACTTCAAGGATGTAGCCTATAGGTGAGTCTAGCGCGATGCATGAAGGATCAAAATTGGAGACGTCGTTGACCTATCGAAAATCTGCATATGTTAATGGTTGACACATTGCCCATCCATACAAATTGATGGTGCTTTTGATGGATCAAACGACACCATGTGCTTGTTATTAGCGTGTGCATATCGGTTTGAGCATTGACTCAGACCACCGCGTATACCCCGCTCAACGAATAAAACCTTGTCGATGTCAGTTAGTAATTGAAACTTAAGATTCGAGTGTTTTAACATTGCATCCCAGGTATATCCGGGCAATGTGTAGTAATACGCGGGTTCTAGGACATAGCTCTCAACGCATGTATTTCGAAAGTTGTCGAAAATATCGGCTAATAACAAGACATCTGTCTTCAGATACATATCGTCATAGTCACCCAACGTTGAACCAATAAATTTAAATGTAACGAAATAAGACCCGTTATATATTGGCGCTCAACGTGGGGCCCGATCAAAAGAAAGAAAGACTCGTCGAAAGGTGTAAAAACACAACTAGACAAATAAACAAATAAAATCGAATGGAATAAGATATAGTAGAATAGAATAAAATCAGTAAAACTAAACAAAAGAAAATGGCGCAATTAAAATTGGCGAAAACTCCCTTCATTGGGAATCAACGACGGCGGACGGATTATTAGAGGAGGCCCGTCAAAGGGATCGACGAAACATTGGGAGATTATCAGCGATCGGACACAGGGAGGAAAAAATTCCAAATGAAGCGACGTTCAATGTCAGCCAAAGCACGGTCGACCTTGAGGGGATAGGCACTGAGGAAGGCGAACTCACGAAGGCCTTGATAAAAGCGATGAATAACGTCCGCAACGAACAACGGAGGGAACGGATAACCACTCAAGCGGAGATCAAGCAGCGGGAGGATAAATGCATCGTGATGTCGCGCCAGCTACATGCAGAAATTAACAAGAAAATGGGGAATGAAGTCCATAAAATCGAAGAGCGCACCGAACGAAAAATTGTAATTGCGCATAAAATCATAGAACAAAGCCACAGTCAACTACGAAGAGAAAATGAGGAAAAGATTGAGGATTTCGACACCCGAATGGAAGCCATCCGGCGAACGATCTCTCAACTACTCCATTCGTCAAAGGACGTTGGAGAAATCGTCACCGAGCACTCAAAAGGAATAACGGAGTGTGAGAGAAATATACAGACTCAAAATCCAAACGCGATGAGCAACACTACATGGGGAACAGAACTAAACGTAAGCCAAGCATACGCAGCAAAGCAAAAGCCACCGGTATATAATGGCGACGGGAGGGAACGCCCCATGTGCTTTTTAAGGGACTTCAAGGAGTTTTGGCGAATTACCGGAAACACGCATTTCCACTACCTCATCAGCCAATCGTTAAAAGACACGGCAAAGATTGGTGGAGGATTGTCGAGGATAGAGTTCAAACCATCAACGACTTCGAGGAAAAATTTTGCGGGCGTTACTGGAACCAGGAAATCCAGGACAAGGTCCGCCGGAACCTAGAGTTCGGGGCGTACGAACGGGATGGACACCGGATGACTCGTACCGAGTATGCAACCCAAATATTCGGAAACGCCAAGGAATTGAGCGAAGGACCAACAGAGGAGTAAATCATAAGGAATCTTGCAAACCATTTTGATGAATCAATCAGAATGGCAGTCCGCGTAAGCGGGATAAAAACAGTCGATGCGTTTCTCGAACTATTGGAAAGCATGGACGGGGCAGGACCGCTCAATGCTAGAAGAACATTGCCGCGTTGACAAGAACCCATCGGCGCAAGGTGGCAGCAAAACAACCCATGGAAGGGCCAAAAATTTGGAACGTTTGGGGGACTACGACCGATCGGATTTAACCAGCCATGGCGGCCAGGGAATCCAGGTTATCATGGACCACCACCACCATTCCAAAATCATCAACAAGAAAATAGAGTGTTGGGAAACTACAACGCGATGCCAGCACCGTTCACGAGACAGCAACCATTGCAACACGCGTATGAGAATGTAAGGCCTCCCCTAAATCCAGCGGCATCTGCATGGAATCCCAGTCAACAAGGAGGATTCGCTACAGTGGATGCACCGCCTCGGGTTAATTCAGAGGCACGAAATTCCCAGCCACAAAGTGGATACCCGGCCGGCCAAAAACAGAACCAGGGAAACGAATAGAAGTTGCGCCCGAATCGATGGCAATCATCAATGTCGATGAGTCATCACGAGGCGCAACGGACAACGAAGAATTACAAGAGGCGATGGACGAAGCGAGGCAACGAATGAAAAGAAATTTGAAGAAAAAAGAGCGAAAAAAAAAGAAACAAGGCGGAGCGGAAGTACAGGACATAAGTCCTTTAGGAATGATCATGATGCCAGTGCAGCAAGGGGCAAGCGCCCCGAACGAACAAACAATAGCAACAATAACTGAGCAACAGAAGGAACAAAATAGCAACAAAGAGATGGAGGAAATCACTGCAGCAAAAAGTAGCCGAAATGAGACCAAAAACAACAAGAGAATAAAAAGAATATGAACGAACACATACGAGCACCCGAGGGATTTCCTCATGGAAAATCCAGGGCAGACGAAAAGAATACATCCACGATGCCCAACTCTGCCGATCAGTTTGGAAGGAACAACCGTCGAGATACTGATAGATAGGGGGAGCGAGGTCTCCTGTGTGTCAGAAGAATTCTGTTTACAAAGGGAAAAGGAGTTCAAAAAGTGTCTCAGAATACCCGTGACAAGCACCGAGGCTATTGGAGCATTCGGGGGTAAATCCGGTCGCATTAAGCAACAAATCATGGTTGAGGCAGAACTGTACCAGGCAAAGGGCAGCATACAAATGTTAATCATCCCAAGGATGAGCAGAAATGCTATATTGGGTATTGACGGTATGCTCGAGCTACAAGTAAAAGTAGATGCGAGGGACGGAACCATAACAGTAAAAATCGAGATAGTCGCCGAGCTGGATGAAGGGAGGTGGATCTGGCAGCGGGGAAAACTCCAAGAGCAACCACCGATCCCCATGGCTGCAATAGAAAAAAACAGAGAAGATGAACTAACTCAAGAAGAGATAAGTCGGAAATTAGAACAATGTCCAAACTTATCAGAAGAAATGAAGCATAATTTTGAAAGACTAATACAAAATTATCGACACATCTACAACAGGAGACCCGGACGAATACACGCATATACCCACAAATTACTTCTGAAAAACCTGGAACCATACGTGCATCAGTCATATCCGGTAGCGAGCCAATATCGAGGAAAAGTGCAGGAAGAAATTTAAAAAATGCTGGACGAAGGAAAAATTGAACAGACAAAAAGCCGTTTCATTAACCCGCTCGTCACAGCAGTGAAGAAGGACGGGTCAATGCGGCTGTGTCTGGACGCTCGGCAATTAAACACATTTTTAATTGAAGATCACGACACGGCGCCACCAACCGAGGAAATATTTCAACGCTGTGGAGGAACACAAGTCATATCGAGCCTAGACATGACTAGTAGCTTCTGGCAAATCCCGCTAGCTGAAGAATCAAGGCCATACACTGCGTTCCAACATGATGGAAAGTATTACCAGTTCACGGTAACACCGTTTGGACTAAAAACAAGCACGGCAAGTTTGCTCAGGGCACTCGATATCGTACTCCAGAACCTAAGCGGATTGATCATCAATTTTGTCGACGATTTGTTGTGCCAATCGAAAAATGATGCACAACACTTGGAACACTTACACCAACTATACGAGCGTCACAGGTATCAAACCTCAGCCAGAGTATCCACGCCCACAGAATATAAAACAACTCAGAGGATTCCTGGGATTGGTGAGCTTCTACAGCAAATTTTCGGACAGACACGCAAAAGAAACGATACCCCTCTTGGGACTGCTGAAAAAGGGACAAGACTGGAGATGGGGCGACAAGGAAGAAAAAGCATTCGAAAGAATAAAGCAACTATTCATTGAAACGATCATCCTCAAACATGCAGATCCATTTCCGGAGTACATCCTCACCACCGATGCAAGTGATTATGCTATCGGAGCGGTTTTGAGTCAAGCGGATAACGATGGACTGGTAGGGGTAATTTTATTTGCGAGTAGGACATTCAAAGGAGCGGAAATCGGATATACGACAACAGAAAAGGAGATGCTAGCAATTGTATGGGCGTTGCGGAAATTCCGGACATATTTACTGGGGGCAAAAATCAGAATCATCACGGATCATAAGGCGTTGACATTTATGAAGACGTGCCGATTTGTTGGGGACCGCACGCTGAGATAGGCTTTGCTGGTCCAAGATTATGACATTGAAGTAGAACATTGCCCAGAAAAAGGCAATGAAGTAGCCGACGCCTTGAGCCAAGCATGCGGCGACCGAATGAACGACGACGAAAAAACACCAGGGAAAATAGTCCTGACCGCGGTACTGGCCAAAAAACCGACAAAAGAAATAAAACGGCAATTTCAAAGAATCGGAGAGATGCAGCGCGAACAGGAAAATCTCCGAGCAACGTGGGAAAACTGTCAGAAAAATGGAGAAAATAAAAGATATCGGATTACCGAAGGCTGTCTACAGAAACACGACCGAACGGGGAAATGAAAAGTTATATTACCCGAAGAACTGGTTGGCATTTTCGTAACACAATGCCATGAGATGTACGGACACCAGGGCGCGCGGAAAATCTTCCATCCAATGAATGAAGATTTTACATGCAATCGGATGGCAAAAAGGGTGAGGCAGGCAGTAGCCATCTGTGATCTGTGTCAAAGGGATACAAATTGTATCCCTTTGACACAGATCGACCAATACCAATACCATGACCATGGTCATGGTACACAATGGTACACAATGGTACACACATGGTACACAATACCATGGTCATGGTATTGTGTACCATGACGATGGTATTATTGTGTACCATGGTCATGGTACACAATAATTATGCAGAAATGCAGCCCATTATACCAGAAGGACCAGGCGACCTGATCTCCATCGATTTCTATGGACCACTGCCCAAATCAGTAGGGGGGGTGCAACACATCCTCGTGACCATAGACGCGTTTACAAAATTCGTCGAACTATACCCACTTAAGAAGGCGAACACCGCGGCAGCCATAAACCGGATATTCCAGGACTACATCCCGAGATATGGAAAACCACGGCGAATACAGTTTGACCACGGTACGCAGTTCACGTCAAAAGTATGGGAAGAAAAATTAAAAGCAGAAGGAATACAGGGAGTATTTTAATCGATCCGCCACCCACAAGGAAATATAGTGGAACGAGTCAATCGAGAACTCGGGCGGTTCTTCAGATTTTTTTTAACGGAGAAATATACAGGGTGGTATAGATGGGTGTCAGTAATCCAAGACTGCATCAACGAGACACAGCATGAAACTACCCAATTCACGCCGACGGAACTGCAATTAAAAAAAAGGCCTTACCGAGTTTGGCGGGAATGGGTACTCGCGCTTAAAAAGGATCAAACAGACACCCTCACCTGCGAACAAAAAATTGAATTGGTAAGGGAAAGGATAAAAAAAAGGACTGCAAAGGGCGGAAAGATTTAACACGACGCATAAGACAACGACGTTCGAAGTAGGCGAATTCGTGTTGGTCCGGTCGCTTAATGTCTCCAATCCTGCCAAACAAAGGACCGCGAAAAGCATGCACTTATTCGAAGGGCCCTATAAAATAAAAAATGCGTGGGAATAGCATCGTTTCTCTTAGAAAACCCAGAAACAAGGAATGAGAGGGGAAAATTCCATGCGAGCATGCCGAAGCGCTATTTAACAACGGACTCGACAAATTCAAAGAAAAAGGAAGAAGAAGGGATACGCCAGTCTAGTACATCGAATAGTCAAGGGTAGATGAATATAAAACCAAGCGCGCGAAAGAGAAGATTCATAAATCGCGAGCAGTATGAACATAAATACTAGAATAACCCAAGACGAAGAAAGCGACGAAGAACAGACACATCAAGGAGAAACTCACACACGAAATAGGCGACGACGGGCAAGGAGACAACAAATAAACCAAGAAAGTAAAGCTCATAAGGAAGAATATAAATTGGTCCTGGTGACCAACGAGAATATCAAAGGATGGTATCCCGGGAAATCGTTAGGATTATGAAAGGGAGAGGGAAATCGAAAAGGATCGGCGTGTCGAAAATCAAATAATGACTCGTCAGTCAACTGTCAATCACAGCATTAGCAAGATGTATTGCAATTACCACGTCGGTACTCTACAAAGAGAGTATAAGGGAGTCACCGTAGCGGGGTTGACAAACCCGAACGAATTTGGAGTTCATCTGAATGAGCGCAATGGGAGAGGATTGGTGATTGTCAACATGTGGCAGAGCATCAGCCCGGAGAAGCCAGGCATCCATCCCTGCCTCGAAAAAGAACTCTTCCCCGGGGCGGCGACCCTTTGGCGGCATGAGGCCAAATTCTATCGGGCCACCTACCAGGGAAAGATCGAGGAAGGAAAATTGGTGCTGTGGCTGGGGGACTGGGGAACCAGCATATACGGGACCCAGGAGGAATGCTACACCGCCCCAGCGATGGCGTTCCTCCATACGTACCAAGCAGTACCGGTGACGCATGGAGACCTCGTGCCGGTAGAGGAGTCCTGGGACGAGGAGGAGTTGTTTTATTGCCGGGCCCTGATATCGGACACAACCTGGACGATGCGGGTTTGGGGCAGACCCTGCCAGTTGGGCCTCGTTCTCGCGGATCTCTACCTCGAGAACGCAGGCCCAAATCAAGGGAAGAGTCTGGCGGAAATTTTTATCGAGATGGGGGCGGCACGGAGGACGGAGAACGCGCATCCACCGACTATTAATAACAAGGGCTGCCGTTTTGGGGACATCGCATACCACCGGGAGGCCGAGCTATGTTGGACAGCAAACGACCACCCCGACAACGCCGACAACACCTGCACCAGTGAAACAATAACAATCAGCGACGGTGGCAGGAGACCCCGAAAGCGAGATAGACGACGACGACGACGACGAGACCCTAATCAACGCAGACCTAGATAACGAATACGACAGCGACGAGAAGAAATTCTAGCGAGAGATGGGGCTGCGCGTCAACAGTGCGAGCGAGTCCTCCAGCGATGATGAGAGGAGCATTGTCTCAATATAAATAAAAACCTCGAAAAATTAAAGAGCGTGTTGAGAAATTATTTCCGAGCGATGGGCAGCGGCCCTACAAAATCGCCAGCGATTAGATTAAAAGGAGAGGGGGGAACAAATAGTATAAGAACAAGCGGAAGCCGATCAATAAGGACGGACAACGGTCGAAGGAAAAACAAAAACAGGGAAGTAACGATCTCATTATGATATACACATATATATTTTTTTACTCTTCGCGACTTGGATTGCCAACAGAACAATCCAAGACGTGAAGGGTGAAAAAAAGGGGGACGATGAGAAGTATAGCTCCGTCTCACTAACCCGGGCACAATGTCAAAAGGTCAACCGAGTTTAGGAAAGAGGGAAAGCGTACTGATCGTGACAAAAACAACGTCAAATAGCTTAGACCGACAGAAAAACCGGTAACCCACTAATTGAATTAAGGGAAAATCAGTAAAACCCGGAGAAACCCAGCAATTAAATTAAGGGAAGAAGGAGAGAGAAAGAAAAACCGGTAAACACCGGACAAACCAACTAATCGAATTAAGGAAGGTAGAAGAGAAGGGGAAACGAAAAAGCGTTAAAATATGCGTATAAAAGGACGGGAATTTTTGGGGAAAAGCACTCCTTTTTTTGGCTGGGAAGTCGATCGGGACCAAGCACATTAATACTGACCCTCGGGGAAGGAAAGTGTGGAAGGCGGAAAATCAAAAGAGCAGCTAAAAGGTGGAGTCACTAGAGTCATAAAGTACTCTCAATTATCTAAAAACCTTGGCCGGTACTCAGCCGTCATTAATACTAACCGCAAGGGAAGGAACGCGTGGTGGGTGGAGGGTCAAGGTGAAAGAAATTGAGAAAGGGTTAAAATATTAACGAAAAACAAAGTATCAAAGAAAAGATACTTAAGAGTACGAACAAAACATAGGCATACGAATAAATTAAGGTTATAAACAAAAGAATGTCAATTATCGAAAATAAAACACACAAATCTCATCAGGCGATAAGAAGAGGCTAGGAGGTAACTGGGCAAGCGAATTTATACAGCCACACTGATAGACACACACAGACACTACCATCAAGAGCAAAATCGAAATTTGTATTAGGAACATAGAAAGGAGGAGGAGATATCTCGCGAAATCTTGTAACAAAAAAAAAGGGTCGCCGAGACTCGACGAGTCTCGACACCGTAGACCGGTGCGTGGCGACATCTCCTGGCGCGATAGATAAGCGAGCAATTATCGACGCGTGATAATCGATCGCGCTCCGGTAGATCGATCAGGAGAGCGCACCGATAGCGACGATACGGCAAGTAAGGAAGGGGAAGTAGTAGCGTCATAGGGCGATAGGGCACGCTGACGGCGAGGACCGTGATCGAGCGTCGCGACCCACCGCGCCACGAGCGGGAGCGCGTCGTAACACCATACACCCTAGGAGTCTCACGTATAGGGAGAAGGGCAGCGCCACGAGCGGGAGCGCGTCGTAACACCATACACCCTAGGAGTCTCACGTATAGGGCGAAGGGCAGCGCCACGAGCGGGACTGCGTCATAACTCAACGCGCCGTATAGATAGGACGAAGGACAGCGCCACAAGCGGGAGCGCGTCATAACTCAACGCGCCGTATAGATAGGGAGAAGAACAGCGCCACGAGCGGGAGCGCGTCAGAACTTAACGCGCCGTATAGAAAGGGAGAGGGACAACATCGCAAGCGAGAGCACCGAACAACCCAATACGTTCTGAGGATAGGGAGAAGCAAGGAAGAGAGGGAACCGATATCGATCGATGATAAGCGTAGACACTAATGTTAAAACGGAGATGGATGGTTTTTTTTCTTTTCTTTATTAACGGGGTCGTATTAAATCACCACAAAGTTTGGTAAATCTCGTATGCTTTTATTTCTAAGGGGGGGGGGAGTAATACTAAAGAAACGGTTTATTTTACGCTAATATATATATATATATAAATAATAATTCAATAACCGCCTTCTACCACGCGGCGAGACACGTCAGGCCGCTTGGTTAGGGTTTCGAAACACCGGGCCACGCAGGCCACCTAGTATAGCTTAGGCTCACAAAGGCCACGCTTCGCTTTACTCAGTTTTGAGTCTCGCTCCGACGCGACACGCAGTACGTCCTCTTTTCTCTCTGTTTGGCCCGAGACTACTGTTTCCGCTCGTGCCTCGTTCCACGAGACCCGGCGTCGCCGCTCCGGGGTTCACCCAGCGTCCCTGTTGTTAGCCTCCACCTGTGGCGGCTCCTCTCGTGAGCGCGCCACCGTCACCCAGCGGGAAGTTTCTCCTTTTCCCCCAGGCCATCTTTGACAGTTCGGCCATCCTGCAGTTCGGCTCGTCCTCGAGCCGACATTTGTTCCCCGTCTCCCTCTCTCTCTCCTGCGACATCACAATTAAACGGACCACACCCATCCTCGGTGTGGTTCACGGGTAAGTATACCATTTACATTTATTTCTTTTTACGACGACAGGTAACAAATAAATAATTTTAACGCGACAGTTTTCTTTTATAGGTCTCTGGTTTTGTGCCCGACTCTAACGACAACAAAACGAGCGAAAACAAATAATGCGACTATTTCCGACTTGCCTTATGTCGTGTAATCTCGTAGGTACTCTGGCAATCTTCTCTCTCTCCGTGGCCGTTCCCGCGAGCAGACTGTGGGTGCCGGTGGTACCACACTCGCCCTCGCCTCGGCAGCTGTGTCCGTGTCCGAAAGCTCATTCTCACCGATCGGTTCCTCCTCCTCGTTGCTTTCGCCCGCCGATATCCACGGCTTGAGTTGGGACGCATGTGTCGTCGTCGCGTTCCTCCTCCCGGTTGTCTCTAGCAGATCTGCCACTCGGAAAGTATCTCCCGGTAGGGCGGAAACAATTTCCAGCGGCCCTCGACACTTCGCGTGTAGGTTCGTCGATTCTCCACCCGCCGGGAATGCGGCCTTCATGTAGACGATGTTTTCCGGTTCAAAATGGTGGTTCCTCTGCCTCGACCGATCGTAACACGCTTTCATTCGGCTCTGCTTCGCCGCTATCCGTTCTCTGGCTTCTGCTTGTAACCCCTCAGGCGGCCGGTATCCCGTGGCCCCCTCATCAGCCAACTGCCGGAGGTCGCATTCACCTCGTCGTGGCAAAAAGCCGTATACCAACTCGAACGGGCTGAAGGAAGACGACGCGTTCTTCATCTCGTTCATGTCCGCCTGTATCTTCCGTAGGCTTTTGTCCCAGGTAGCCCCGTCATCCGACCGCAGGTTTGCTCGTATCGCCGCCGTTATTACGGAATTGGCCCGCTCTACTTGCCCGTTGGCTTGTGGATGACGTGGCGAATTTACCAGATGACGGATCCCGTGCTCCCCGCACACCTTCTCGAACGATTGCACCGTAAAGGTGGTCCCCCGGTCAGTTATCACGCGTTCTGGAGCGCCATAGAGATCGATGAACTCCCTCAGGTGCCGGATCCTGTTGGCTGCGCTGGTGTCCCGAGTCGCTCGCAAATGGACGAATTTTGTCAGGTTGTCCACGAACACCAAGACGTATTTCCCCCCACGTGTGCTTGTCACGAACGGACCCAGGTGGTCCATGTGCACCGTCGCGAAGGGGCGTCTCCCAGGCGGAATCGGGTGCAGCTGACCGGCTTGCCGCCTCGGTTTGGCTTTACCCACCGTGCACGTCACGCATCCCCGAATGTGGCGCTTTACGTACGCGCGACAATTTGGAATGTAATAATGTCGTTGAATCCGGGTTACTGTTTGCTCCACCCCTGGATGACTCTTAAGGTCGTGAAAACGAACGACGACGCCCTTGCGCATCGGTTTGGGCACCACATAGAGCCGTGCGTCGTTAACCCGTTTATAGAGGACTCCCCCATCGGCCTCGTAACTCTCCACGCAGCTTCGTTCATACGGGGTCCTCGTCCCGACAGGCTTAGATAAGATCCTCATCTTTTCACGCGTCCATGCGTCTCCATGCTGATATAACGCCACCGACTCCAGGTCGTTAGTCAGGTGTAGCACGTCTCCTGTCTCGGATTCAGCTGGGCTTTCCCTAGGCGCTCGGCTCAAAGCATCAACGTGAGGCATCCGAACTCCGGCACGATGGACTATCTTATAGTCGAACTCACTCAGCAGGTCGTTCCATCGGATCACCTGGGGGGTGAGGGTTCTGTGAGTGCTGAGAAAACATAAGGCTTGGCAGTCTGATACGACAGTGAAGGGAATATTCGCCAGCAACGTTCGCAACCGGGTCACCGCCCATACAATCGCCAGTAATTCTAATTTGCTAGAACGATAGTTCTTTTCCGGGTCCGTTGTAGTACTGGAGGCTCGGTCAGTCGATTCTTCAACTTCTCAAATGTCGTACGTTACTCCGATCCCCACTCAAAAGGAGTTTGCGCCTTGAGCAGACGTGTCAACGGCTCTGCGATCTGGGCAAACCACGGCACGAACTTCAGAAAATACCCCACCAAGCCCAGGAACCGACGCACTTCGTGCTGCGTCCTCGGTGTGGCCATGTCCCGGATTGCTGCAGTTTTTATCGTACCAGGCTCTATGCCTTCTGCAGAGATTTCATGGCCCAGGTACGTCACCCTGGAATATAAGAATCGACACTTTTCCAATGTAATTGTCAGTCCGGTTGCACTCAGCGCCTGAAGGACCTGTCGCAACTTCGGACGGAGGTCTTCCCATGATTTTCCCGGAATCAAAATGTCGTCCAGGTAGTACAATGCGACATCGTCCTGGAGAGGTCCCAGTGCCTTGTGCATCGCTCGGCTGAAATAAGCGGGCTCATTCATCAGCCCGAAGATCATTCTTGTGAATTCTGCAGTCTCTTCGGGCGTAATGATCGCCGTTCGGTGACGTGCCTCCGGCTCTATGGGTATCTGCAGATATCCCTGTGCCAAATCCAAGACAATAAATACCGCACTGTCGCGAATTTTCGCCAAGTGATCATCTATGTTCGGCAACGGGAAGTGTACCCTCTCCGTGATAGCGTTCAATTTCCTGAAATCGATACACAGTCGCGACTCTCCGGATTTCTTTTTGACTAACAACACCGGACTGGCAAACTCGGACTGCGTATCGGTGACTATTCCTGCCTCTCTCCATTCTGCGAGAATTTTTCGTATTTCTTGTTTCTTCCGTTCCGTCGCTCGGTACGGCTTACTTTGAAGGGGTGTTGCATTGGGAATTGTGCGAATATTCATTCCGCAATTTTTGGCACACCCCAGCTCGCGAGTGTGTTCAGAGCAATGCACTCCCGGAACTCGTTTAAAATGCTCACCATTTCGGCCCGAACCTCAGGTGACTGCTCCGCCCCGATGTTCACGTCCGACGCCATCACAAACTTCGTCCTGGTGGTCACGTCCACGTAGTTGACTCGTTCCCCGCTACCGCGGGCTGTCACCTTCCCAGTGTCGACTATTCTATCCGTCGACCCACTGTTGATGACTGGTACCGTAGCTCAACCCCTCTGATCTGCAACCTCGATGAACGAGATCGTGTTTGGTGGTAGGTGTACGTGGTTGAGATTTGACAGTGAAGAGCTCGCCGTCGCGCAGTCCGTCGGTAACACCTGTTCGCTATAAAATGTTAAATTGCCTTCTGTTTTGCTAAAGGCAACCCCCGGCGCCTCGGTGAACGTCCTTCCGATGAGCATTTCTACGGCTTGGACGTCGTCCGGCACCACATGAATTCGAATGGCGGGCACGATCACTCCGTCGATCTCGATGTCCAAACGGCTTCAGCTCCGTCGACGTCGCTACGATTTTCAGGTGCTCCCGTACGACTGGAGAACTTTTTATCGTGCACTCCGAACTACCTGTGTCCATAAATGCCACGACGGAGATCCCATTAACTTTAACGTTTTCCAAATACTGGCTCGCCGTGCTGTCTCGGGGGGTGCTCAACGAAATGACTGGTGCCTTGTCCGACTTGTTTGCTGCCGGGCACTGACTTCGCACGTCCTGGTTTGCGACAATTATAACACCGCCGATCCGGTCGCACTTCGTTGCTAGTGGTTTCTCGCTTGTTGTCTACCCTCGCGGTCCTATCCCCTCGACTTCGCGCCATTTCTGTCCCTCCGCCCTTGGCGTTGATCTGTGTTCGCGGTGCCCAACCTTTCACTTCCCGCCGGTGGTCGTTGAGAGTTTTCTCAAAGAAATTCAGGTCGTGCAATAGACCATCTAAGGTGTATTGTGCTGAAGGCATTATTAGATTGAACAACTCACGAGAAGAAAGCCCGGCTAAAATTTGCGCCCGTTCTTCCCAGAAGGTTAACCCCAGTGGCGCACACAATCGCGTTTGGGCGTGGAAGTAACGCTATACCGATTCTCCCCGGTCCTGACGTCGCACCTTCATCCGTGCCCACCGAGTTGACGTGTCGTCGCGCACCGCAAACTTCGCCAAAAAGGCATCTCGAAAATCATACCACGTGCTAAGCTCGCTTACCCTCGACCGGAACCAATCACGCGCCCCTTCTCGAAGGTGCATCCGCGCCGCTGTTAGAAGATATTCGTCCCACCACTGGTGTAAATTGCCCAGGGATTCCAAATTCTCCATCCATTCTTTGGCTCGGATGCTGTCGGGCTCTCCCTCGTAGTTCTCGATGTCGCGTGACAGCTCTGGGATGTACTGTCACACAGGTCGGACGTCTCGCGAGTTCGATGTCGGCTCGGGCCGCTGCTCGGGCCGATCGTTTAACAGCAGCCCCGCTAAAACTCGACGCATCGCGTCATTCGCGTCAATTGCGAGCACCGTCTGTATCGCGGCTGCGAGGACGGACCCGGCCGCCCCTTCGATTTCCAAGGATTGCTCACGCGGACGAGCTCGTTGGTCGCTCGGCTCACTCGCGCGGGACGCGTCGTGACTTGAGCCCGCCATTCCGTGATTTGAGACATGCGCGGCCGGCGCCGGCTCCTTCTCGATCACGTGGTTCTCTCGATCTTCACTCGCGGCGCTCGCGACACGACCCGATGTCGTGGCGATCGTCCCCATTACGTCCCCGTCGCGCGAGCCCTCGTAGCTCGTTCTCGCACGCCCCGTTCCGCGCACCACCGAGTGGTTCAACGGCATTTTGGATTGAACGAAATTTTCAAATTCGCCAGCGTCCACCATTCGCGATATCACTGCGTCCCCCCTTTTTTTTTTGTTGCACAGCACGAAGTTCTTATAGTTTATTTTTCGCAGCACGAAGTTCTCTAATATTTTATTTTTCGCAGCACGGAGTTTTCTAATCCCATTTCTGAATGTTAAGACGGAATGACACCCGACGCGAAACTCCGACGCGGCCCCGGCTCGAATCGGTAGGGCAGAGCTCGCACGAGCTACTACTCCCTACCACTAGATGTCACAGCGCGCGTTCGGAACGAACACGCGTTCGTTCCGAACGCACGCTGCGACGGAATCGCGGGCCACTATGCGTCGAGGCTTACATTGTATTGTTATGCCTCGACGCGACGTGTGTGTGTGCTTGTGAGGCTGTGGTATTCGCTACCTCGGACGCACGCGGTTGAAGATTGTTTTCTTCCCGCATGCTGTCCCTTCGCAGCGAGTACACACTTCGTGTGGGTATATACACGTATATACCCACACGCTGACCCACGGTCAGTGCAGACAAAGAATTTCGTTTTCTTTGTCATCGCCGACTTCGCACGAAATTCGAGATCATGGAGAATCTCTATTTCGTAGCAAGAGTTCTTGCTGACGGCTTGCGCTTTTCTGCAGCGAGATAATTGTTCAAAAGTAATTACTTTTAACAATTATTACATTAACAAATGTGCGGTACGTCTTATACCTCCCAGCAAAAATGATTGCTGTTTACTCGCTGCAAAGCAACGGTAAAAATTACGTAAAAACAATTGTTTAAATAATCATTTTTCCATTTTTCCTCCATCATGGGTATGATTGATAGATACGGTATTTCCTGTACCTCTCAGTCAGCAAATATGATTGCTGCTTACACGCAGCAAAAAACAACGGTAAAAGTTTCACAAAAATAATTGTCGAAAAAATTGTTATTGCACTCATTCTCGATCATGAGTATGATCGGTAGAAACCGTATGTTCTATACCTCTCAGTCAGCAAATATGATTGCTGCTTGCGCGCTGCAAAAAACAACGGTAAAATTTACGCAACAATAATTATTTAAACAATATTTTTTGCATTTATTCTCGATCATGAGTATGATCGGTAGATACGGTATGTTCTATACCTCTTAGTCAGCAAACATGATTGCTGCTTACGCACTGCGAAAAACAACGGTAAAATTTATGCAAAAATAATTATTTAAACAATTATCATTGAATTTATTCTCAATCATGAGTATGATCGGTAGATACGGTATGTTCTATACCTCTCAGTCAGCAAACATGATTGCTGCTTACGCGCTGCAAAAAACAACGGTAAAATTTACGCAACAATAATTATTTAAACAATTATTTTTGCATTTAGTCTCGATCAAGAGGATGATCGGTAGATACGGTATATTCTATACCTCTTAGGCAGCAAACATGATTGCTGGTTACGCGCTGCAAAAAACAACGGTAAAATTTACGCAACAATAATTATTTAAACAATTATTTTTGTATTTATTCTCGATCATGAGTATGATCGGTAGATACAGTATGTTCTATACCTCTTTATCAGCAAATATGATTGCTGCTTACGCACTGCGAAAAATAACGGTAAAAATTAAACAAAAATAATTGTTGAAAAACTTATTATTGCATTTATTCTCGATCATGAGTATGATCGGTAGATACGTTATGTTCTATACCTCTTAGTCAGCAAATATGATTGCTGCTTACGCAGTGCGAAAAGTAACGGTAAAAATTACACAAAAATAATTGTTAGAACAATTATTATTGCATTTATTCTCGATCATGAGTATGATCGGTAGATACGGTATGTTCTATACCCCTCAGTCAGCAAACATGTTTACTGCTTACGCGCTGCAAAAACAACTATAGAATTTACGCAACAATAATTATTTAAACAAATATCATACCATTTATTCTCGATTATGAGTATGATCGGTAGATACGGTATGTTCTACACCTCTCAGTCAGCAAACATGATTGCTGCTTACGCGCTGCAAAAAACAACGGTAAAATTTATGCAACAATAATTATTTAAATAATTATTTTTTCATTTATTCTCGATCAAGAGGATGATCGGTAGATACGGTATGTTCTATACCTTTTAGTCAACAAACATGATTGCTGCTTACGCGCTACAAAAAACAACGGTAAAATTTACGCAGCAATAATTATTTAAACAATTATTTTTGCATTTGTTCTCGATCATGAGTATGATCGGTAGATACGGTATGTTCTATACCTCTCAGTCAGCAAATATGATTGCTGCTTACGCGCTGCAAAAAACAACGGTAAAATTTACGCAACAATAATTATTTAAACAATTTTTTTTGCATTTATTCTCGATCATGAGTATGATCGGTAGATCCGGTATTTTGTATACCTTTCAGTCAGCAAATATAATTGCTGCTTATGCGCTGCAAAAAACAACGGTAAAAATCTCACAAAAATAATTGTTAACAAAATTATTTTTGCATTTATTTTCGATCATGAGTATGATCGGTAGATACGGTATTTTGTATACCTCTCGCCAGCAAATATAATTGCTGCTTATGCGCTGCAAAAAACAACGGTAAAATTTACGCAACAATAATTGTTTAAACAATTATTTTTGCATCTGTTCTCGATCATGAGTATGATCGGTAGATACGGTATGTTCTATACCTCTCAGTCAGCAAACATGATTACTGCTTACGCGCTGCAAAAAACAACGGTAAAATTTACGCAACAATAATTATTTAAAGAATTATTTTTGCATTTATTCTCGATCAAGAGTATGATCGGTAGATACGGTATGTTCTATACCTCTCCGTCAGCAAATATGATTGCTGCTTACGCAGTGCGAAAAGTAACGGTAAAAATTACACAAAAATAATTGTTAGAACAATTATTATTGCATTTATTCTCGATCATGAGTATGATCGGTAGATACGGTATGTTCTATACCTCTCAGTCAGCAAACATGTTTACTTCTTACGCGCTGCAAAAACAACGGTAAAATTTACGCAACAATAATTATTTAAATAATTATTTTTGCATTTATTCTCGATCATGAGTATGATCGGTAGATACGGTATGTTCTATACCTCTCAGTCAGCAAATATGATTGCTGCTTACGCGCTGCAAAAAACAACGGTAAAATTTACGCAACAATAATTATTTAAATAATTATTTTTGCATTTATTCTCGATCATGAGTATGATCGGTAGATACGGTATGTTCTATACCTCTCAGTCAGCAAATATGATTGCTGCTTACGCGCTGCAAAAAACAACGGTAAAATTTATGCAAAAATAATTATTTAAACAATTATCATTGAATTTATTCTCAATCATTAGTATGATCGGTAGATACGGTATGTTCTATACCTCTCAGTCAGCAAACATGATTGCTGCTTACGCGCTGCAAAAAACAACGGTAAAATTTACGCAACAATAATTATTTAAATAATTATTTTTGCATTTATTCTCGATCAAGAGGATGATCGGTAGATACGGTATGTTCTATACCTCTTAGTCAGCAAACATGATTGCTGGGTACGCGCTGCAAAAAACAACGGTAAAATTTACGCAACAATAATTATTTAAACAATTATTTTTGCATTTGTTCTCGATCATGAGTATGATCGGTAGATACGGTATGTTCTATACCTCTCAGTCAGCAAATATGATTGCTGCTTACGCGCTGCAAAAAACAGCGGTAAAATTTACGCAACAATAATTATTTAAACAATTATTTTTGCATTTATTCTCGATCATGAGTATGATCGGTAGATACAGTATGTTCTATACCTCTCAGTCAGCAAATATGATTGCTGCTTACGCACTGCGAAAAATAGCGGTAAAAATTACACAAAAATAATTGTTAAAAACATTATTATTGCATATATTCTCGATCACAGGTATGATCGGTAGATACGGTATTTTGTATACCTTTCAGTCAGCAAATATAATTGCTGCTTATGCGCTGCAAAAAACAACGGTAAAAATCTCACAAAAATAATTGTTAACAAAATTATTTTTGCATTTATTTTCGATCATGAGTATGATCGGTAGATACGGTATTTTGTATACCTCTCGCCAGCAAATATAATTGCTGCTTATGCGCTGCAGAAAACAACGGTAAAAATTTCACAAAAATAATTGTTAAAAAAATAATTTTTGCATTTATTCTCGATCATGAGTATGATCGGGAGACACGCAATTTTGTATACCTCTCAGTCAGCGAATATAATTGCTGCTTATGCGTTGCAAAAACAACGGTAAAAATCTCACAAAAATAATTGTTAAAAAATTATTTTTGCATTTATTGTCAATCATGAGTATGATCGGTAGATACGGTATTTTGTATACCTCTCAGTCAGCAAATATAATTGCTGCTTATGCGCTGCAAAAAACAACGGTAAAAATCTCACAAAAATAATTGTTAACAAAATTATTTTTTCATTTATTTTCGATAATGAGTACGATCGGTAGATACGGTATTTTGTATACCTCTCGCCAGCAAATATAATTGCTGGCGAGAGGTATACAAAATACCGTATAATCGCTGCAAAAAACAACGGTAAAAATGTCACAAAAATAATTGTTAAAAAAATTATTTTTGCATTTATTCTCGATCATGAGTATGATCGGGAGACACGGAATTTTGTATACCTCTCAGTCAACGTATATAATTGCTGCTTATGCGTTGCAAAAACAACGGTAAAATTCTCACAAAAATAATTGTTAAAAAATTATTTTTGCATTTATTGTCAATCATGAGTATGATCGGTTGATACGGTATTTTGTATACCTCTCAGTCAGCAAATATGATTGCTGCTTATGCGCCACAAAAAACAACGGTAGAAATTTCACAAACATAATTGTTAACAAAATTATTTTTGCATCTATTCTGTATCATGAGCATGATCGGTAGATACGGTATGTTCTATATCTCTCATGAGGGGTCGGTCTGGGAGGTGCATCGAGTTACGGGCTCCCACTTCGCGTGCTCATAGTGTGGGTAGGTACGAACCAAGCCCCAAAATGGAGGTGCCAACTCGGCTTCGTTTTCGAGAAATCCCCGGTCAAAGTTGGGAACTCACTTACGTACCGTAGAGTTTGTACATGAACACATCGAGGCGAGCAGCCCAGCGGCAAAGGAGTAAGACTCCTGTCCGGCCGGCTCTGGTTCGAGTGCCGTCTATGCTATTTTTTTTCAAATTATTGTTGAAATTTGTAACTTATGATTAAAAAATTGCAAGAAATTGAAAAAAAAATTATGCACCTTTATTGATCAAAAGTTCCGAATTAAATGTCAAATTTTTTTCAACTCTCTTGCAGTTTTTTTAATTTGATAAAATAAATTAGCCGTAATTTAATTCAATTTTATTTTTATCTGATATTTTTTTTCAATTTTTTGACTTTTCTTTGGATGCAGCAGAGAATATTTTAAAAAATTATCAAGGAATATAGGAATTTAATTTCTGTTCAATTAATTAAAAATGTCTTCAAGCAATGTTTTTAATACTCACAAGTACACTCTGACCTGTGATAATTATTATAAAAACAATCAAAACATTTATACTTTTTTACATTTATTACATATTTACATTTTTTTTCATTTCTTTCAATTTTTTTATTATAAGGTAGAAATTTCAACAATAATTTGAAAAAAAAATAGCATAGATGGGACTCGAACCAGAGCCGTAAATTAATATTTATATTTTACTATAAAACAATTATTAATTCAACAATTAAATTTTAATTCAATTTAATATAATTTAAAATTATTTATTTATTTATTGGTCAAACACAGAAACCTTCGCAGCGAGCCAGAGAAGATCTCGCTGGAAGGCACATGTATTTGCAAAGAACTTGTTCTTGTCAAATGCATTTGCGAAGAACTTGTTCTTGTTAAATGTATTTGCGAAGAACATGTTCTTGTCAAATGTATTTGCGAAGAACTGTTTCTTGGCCAATCACTGTATCTTCCGCAGTGAGCCTCCCAAGATCCCGCTGCAAGGCACCTGTCAATCATGCAAAGAACTTGTTCTTGGCAGAACACAGAATCCTTTGCAGCGAGCTGATGAAGATTTCGCTGGAAGGCACCTATCTAACGGAGTTGCGAAGAACTTGTTCTTGGCACAACGCGGTATCGTTCGTAACAGGCGTGCAAACATTCCGCTGCGAGGTACCCATCAAATGTGTCCGCATGGATCTCACTGCACAGCACCGATACAGTGTCCATGCCAGCATCTTGCTGCAGATGACAAACTTTTGTGCTTTGCAACAAGCTTGCCATGATCCTGCTGCAACGTATCTGTCGATCGGGCCTGCTAAGAAATTGTTCTTGGCAAATCACAGAATCCTTTGCAGCGAGCCGGTGAAGATCTCGCTGGAAGGCACCTGTTGAATGCAGTTGCGAAGAACTTGGTCTTGGCACACCATTGTATCTTTCGCAATGGACGTGCAAAGACTCTACTGCGAGATACTTGTAGAATATGTCAGCATGGATCTCGCTGCACGGTACCGATACAGGGTACGTGCGAAGATCTTGCTGCAGATGACAAAATTTTGTGCTTTGCCGCTTGCCACCGGAAAAAAAGCAAACCCTTTTCCATGAGCCGGAGAAGCACTTGTGTAATGAGTCACTGGAAGTCTCCTTACAAAGTGAGTGTCCTTTTCAGAGATCTCCACCGACGAGCTTGCTGAGACCACGACAAGAGGAATGGTGGTTTCCCGCTACCTTTGTACGCTTAGCGACAGACGCCATATCTCCGGAGGCTCCGTTGTACACAAAAAAATTTCATCGCACCGGTGGCATTCTTTTCAAACGCGTCCGCAACTTTGAAATTATGTAATTTTATTTATTGCGATTTGGAGAGCTCAGAAAAAAATATTTCAATAAATTACCGCTACATAACCTCAGCAAATACTTGTGGCTCGTCGGATACATCGCCCCGGTGATTCAATCCTTGAAAATATCGGCAATCGTCGCACTGCAGATCACGCAAAAATTTATTTTTTATATCGTTTATATACGAAAAACAAAACTTTTTCCCCTTTTTTGATGGCACTCACACACGCAGCCAATATCAGCTGTCACTTTGCCGGCGTATCGAGCTCGTGCACATCGATGCGCGTCGTCTGCAGACCACGTGGCGAGCGCCGCGCGCGGAATTCTCGTGAACTGAGCACGTCGAAGTTCGGGCGACATTTGCTCGCAATTATCAACAATTAGACGACAAATCTAGATTACCACTTTTCTCCTAAGATATGCAACGAAGCGCAGTGATTGAGAGCTCAAATTGTGCGTTTTTTATGTGGCTACCCGGTCTAACTTTTCTCTAAGTCGTGACATTAGCCAAACATCTGATTTTTCATCTTTTCGGTCTCGAGTTCCGCATGATAAGCCGATCTACTTTTTTTCTCAAATTCAGAAAATTTGAGGGGCTTCAGAAGGGAATGGTATTCAGAACTTTGAATACCATCATTTTCACTCTAAGGTTCAAAATAAGCGAGTTATTAGAAAAACAAAAAAAAATCCCTCTTTGACTCAAGATGGCGGCAAACGCACCGGGGGGATTTTCCCGAAAATCGAGACTGACACTACCAACCACTCCCCCCCTAAGTATAAAAAAAGAAAATCGAAGCCCGGAATTAATTCCAGGTGAAATCCTATTTCGACTGGAGTACTAGTTTCTTTTCACGGTTCTACGAGGTCAGGAATTTTGTTTTCAGTTGAATCAATGGATAGGTCAGGTAGCTTGTTTATTCAGCTTCAATTTCGTTTTTTATTAGTCTCTCAACGTTAATTTTTTGCTGAGATATCCAACCTTGAATGAAAAAGTATCCTTTTGTCTTTGATCATCGATATCTCAGCAACCAATGATCGCACAAGGATTTAAAGGGCAGCTTCAAAAACTTGAATACATTCCCTACAAAATTCTTTCGTTGATTTTTGAGAATTTTTTTTGTTCACCCTTAACATTGATATGAAAAAAGTACAAACACTACAAGCGTTGATCAGAAGGCTAGGGTTGCCAGGTTTTTTTTCAGCTTGATGTATCCCCAATAGCCCTGTAAATTTGCGAATTGATCTGTCGCACTGTTTTTCCGGACCGATTGATCAAAGTTTACAAAACAATTGAAGGAACAATTCTATTGGTCCTAAACATCGTGTAATCATCATCAAAATCAAAAGACCAACTTTTTCGACTTTTTCACAACGTTGCACTAGTTTCTTGTTAAATTTGAGAAAAAAATTCGAAAAATTTCAATTCTTTTTTAAATTTGAAAAACAATTCAGGAAACAACACTGACTCATTTTAGACACGATTTTGATTGTCAATTGTGAACAGTCGGCATTTGCGTTACCCAAAGCGTACCACTTTGAGGTTGCACGGTCGGATTTACGCTTTCTGTGCACATGCACGTCTATGTGTCTGTCTGTCTGTCTGTCTGTGTGCGTGCGCAGGTGCATATGCGTGTGTATGTGTGCGTGCATGCGCGCGTGTGTGTGCGTGTGTGTGTGTGAAATGTTTAAAGAAATTAATTTTTTTAAGAAAGACCTCGCGGCTTGTCAATTCCGCGTTATTTAACGACACCAATCTCATTCATTAATACCTATACCAGTGTGCGCTATACCAGTGTGACACTTAAAAAAAATCAATTTTTTTTGCCTTTTCGACAGTTTATACTTTCAAGAATATCCTGTAAAAACTTCAAGGCCGTGTCTCTAATCATTTTATCTTGCAAAAATCGATAGTTAAATCTTTAAATGCGTATTTATCGAAACAAGATTTTTCAAATTTGTTGATATTGTAGCTCAAAAAACAATGATCCGATTAACTTGAAATTTGAACTGAGTACTCTTGAATATATTTTTTCTACAATGACGTAGGATATTTATGATTGGATGAAAATTGACGATTTGGCATTGAAAAAAAACGACCATTTTATAGGTAAGAAAACAAACTTTTTTTCATAACTACGCTATTTTGTTAGTTTTTGATATTTTTCGAAAATCCTACGTCATTGTACAAGAAATACTTTCCAGTACGACATTTTTTGCTTTTACGGTTTCAGCTACTCAATCGGCCGGAATCATGTCAGTAGTGAAGGAACTTTTTTTTTCGCGCCTCCAAAGGCAGCGCATAAGTCGCTTGGATCTCAAAATTTTTTCCCGAAAAATTTAATTGAGTACTTTTCTTCCAAAAAAATTCTCCAAAATCCTATTTCTCCGAAAATCACCCAACTTTTCAGCGTTCACACTGGCCCCTTTAATTGTGTGTGTGTGTGTGTGTGTGTGTGTGTGTGTGTGTGTGTGTGTGTGTGTGTGTGTTCGTGTGTGTGGCTATGTATATTCAATACCGTGTGTTGCCGCCTCTACTTAGAATCACCGTACTTAATCTTTCAGGCATATTAAGGGGTGAGATGCAGTAAGAATTTTCAAAAATTCGATTTTTTTACCTTTTCTTTAAGTATGATGTTTCGAAAATACTCCCTGAAAATTTCAAGTCAATCCAATGAATAGTTTTTAGATTCTCAACGTATAAACGTGGCTGACAAACGCGCAAACGATAATACCCGGGAAGACAGAATGTTTCGAGGACAACAACAAATTGATATTTTGGAAACTTCCACATCGGCAGAAACCCTATTGTATGGGCCAGGGATTGATGATTCGATGTAAGTAATTTTTTAATTAGTATTTCTAAACATAAATCAAGTGTAAAATTGGAAAACTCTTTCAGAAATTTTTAAAAATGTATCACTCAAAAACTATGAACTTTAGCAAAATTGTATAAGGAATACTTTCGTTTTAAAATTGCCCAAAATGTTTAAAAAAAAAAATAATTCATCCCGAAAAACTTGATTTTTTGAAAAATTGTCTTAACAATTGGCTATAAACAATTGAATGCTCGACTTTTCAGCAAAAAACTGTGATATTCGGATTCAGCGGATCAAAATACTTGTAAAAAAAGTTTAGCTTCATTCATCAAGCTTATCATTTTACGAACCAATAATACCGTATCGACATAGAAAAACTTTAAACGCGTTTTTCTCGAAACTATGTTTTTCAAGTCAGTGACCATAATTCAAAAACCACTCGATGGATTTTGATAAAATTTGGTGTGCTTATTGATAGCATTAAAAATTAGTCTTTAATCGAAGGATTTTCATTTCTGTTGAAAATGTATATATTTTTTTAGCAATAAACGATCGATTTTTTGGTCGAAAATGGAAAGTTATCTGTCGGAAGCCGCCATTTTTTAATTAATAAAAGCTTCGATTAAAGACTAGTTTTATTATTAAACTAATGATTTTTTTTGTTTTTTTTTTATTTCAGATGATCCAGTCAAATTTTATAATCGTCACCACAAAGTACTACATGCCGAAGGAGGTCCGACAAAGATGGCGATATTGTTATAAATAATCAATATTTCTCTTTGAAAATTTGTACAAGTCAAGTTTAAAATAACGTAAAAAGTCTGTGTAACCACTTTTGTAAAACAAACTTAATTACTATTAAAAAAAAATTATTGACAATGCTCGTTTTTTCACGCCTCTGACTGCATCTCACCCCTTAATTACAAATGAAAAAAAAAAAAAATTGGAAAT
This sequence comes from Ophion obscuratus, assembly GCA_964007375.1. NCBI lineage: Eukaryota > Metazoa > Arthropoda > Insecta > Hymenoptera > Ichneumonidae > Ophion > Ophion obscuratus. The sequence continues at coordinate 6,353,492 of OZ023316.1, read as the reverse complement.
GTATCGAATTTTTTTCTTAAATTTAACAAGCAACTAGTGCAAAGTTGTGAAAAGAGTTGGTCTTTTGATTTTGATGATGATAACGCGATGTTTAGGAACAATAGACTTGTTCCTTCAATTGTTTTTCAAACTTTGATCAAGCTTGTAGTATAGTGGTAGATTTACTGAAAAGCCGTAAAACGGCAATTTTTTGTACTTTTTTCATATCAATGTTAAGGGTGAAAAGAATTTTCAAAAATCAAGGAAAGAATTTTGTAGGAAATGTATTCAAGTTTTCAAAGCTGCCCTTTAAATCATTACAGATTATCAAAGACAAAAGGATGCTTTTTAATTCAAGGTCGGATATCTCAGCAAAAAATTGGCGTAAAGAGACTAATAAAAACGAAATTCAAGCTGAATAAACAAGCTAAGTAACCTATACATCGTTTTAACTGAAAAAAATTCCTCAGCTCGTGGAGCCTTGAAAAGAAACAAAAAAATTGAATTTTTTTCTTGCGCTATTTCTCATGATTGCGCGATAACCGTAGGTCACAAAAAAGTGTTGCCGACAGATCTAAAAACTAAAAACTGGAAGCTTCAAAATGCTTTATTTTCATCTCGATACCACCATTTTTCACACAGAAACAGCGCTTCAAAAAACACTTAAAAATATGCACGAAGCTTTCTGTTCCTTACATTTTTTGGACTAGTGTATATATAATTTAATTTTAATTCTAAGAAATGAATTCTTACTAGTGTAAGTAACAAATTTTAAATTAACTACATTTAAATTCTAAATTTACTTTGAAATCTTCCTGCATATTAATTTTAAATTTAATAATTCGTATAAATATAAATTTATTTAAATTCATCTCTTCTTTATAAAAGCTACATTTTGATCTGAAATAATATAGACAATAATAATAATAATATCTTTTTAAAAATGTTATTTAACGAAAATATATAAAGTTCTTTATAAAGTCAATCCTATCGTGTACAGAACTATCATGTCCTATCATGAATATCATGTCCTATCAGGTATAGAAGAAATGCCTCTAAATAAAATAAAATACCGCCAAATTTTTAAAATCTATTAATTTCTCAATTAATACGTAATTATAAAATTTGATTAAATATAATAGGGAATGTAATCCTAGTTTATATTTTTTATGTATAATTTTCATTTTTTATTAATTGAAGAGAAAATAAATATTCATATTTCACCACAAAAGAGTTATTGATTCAACAATGTAATTTCAATTAAATTTATTATAAGTTAAAATTATTAATTCATTTATTGGCAAAACACAGAATCCTTCACCGCAAGGGCGGGGAAGATCTCGCTGGAAGGCACCTGTCAAATGGATTTGCGAAGAACTTGTTCTTGGCAAATCACTGTATCTTCCGCAATAAGCCTCCCAAGCTCCCGCTACAAGGCACCTGTCAATCGTGCGGAGAACTTGTTCTTGGCAGAACACAGAATCCTTCGCAGTAAGCCGATGAAGATGTCGCTGGAAGGCATCTGTCAAATGTAGTTGCGAAGAACTTGTGCTTGGCACAATGCTGTATCTTTCGCAACAGGCGTGCAAACATCCCGCTGCGAGGTGCCCATAAAATGTGCCAGCATGGTTCTCATGGCACAGCGCCGATACAGTGTACGTGCCAGCATCTTGCTGTTGATGACAAACTTTGGTGCTTTGCAACGAGCTTGCTATGATCCTGCTGCAAGGTACCTGTCGATCGGGCCTGCTAAGATCTTGTTCTTGGCAAATCACAGAATCCTTCACAGCGAGCCGGTGAAAATCTTGCTGGAAGGCACCTGTCGAATGCGGTTGCAAAGAACAGGGTCTTGGCACACCACAGTATGTTCTGTAATGGACGTGCAAAGACCCCGCTGCGATATGCTTATAGAATATGTCAGCATGGATCTCGCTGCTCAGTACCGATACAGGGTACGTGTGAAGATCTTGCTGCAGATGACAAATTTTTGGCTTTGCCACTTGCCAACGGGGAAAAGAAAACACTGTGCAATGAGCTCGCAAAGCACTTGCGTAATGATCACTGGAGGTCTTACAAAGTGAGTGTCCTTCTCAGAGATCTCCACCGACGGAACTTGCTGAGACCACGTCAAGAGGAACGGTGGTTTGCCGCTACCTTTGTACGCTTAGCGACAAACGCCAGATCTCCGGAGGCTCCGTTGTACAAAAAAATATTTCATTTCGCACTAGTGGCATTCTTTTTAAACACGTGAGCAACTTTAAAATGATTTAATTTTATTTGTTGAGATTTGGAGGGCTCAGGAAAAATATTTTAAAAAATTGCGTACATAACCTCAGCAAATAACTGCAGCTCGTCGGATACATCGCCCCGGTGATTCGTTCCTTGAAAATATCCGTAATCGTCGCGCTTGATATCGCACGAAAATGTCTCTTTGACGTCACTTTTGTACAAAAAACCAATGCGACTCCCATTTTTCGATGGCACTCACACACGCAGCCACCTATCAGCTGTCACTTTGTCGCGTAATGAGCGTGCTCACACATTATTTTAGATTGCCACTTTTCTCCTAAGATATGCAACGAAATGCAGTGATTGAGAGCTCAAATTGTTCGTTTTTAATGTGGCTATACGGTTCAGCCTATCTCCAAGTCGTGACATTAGCGAAACGTCTGATTTTTTATCTTTTCGGTCACGAGTTCGACACGACCAGTCAATCGACTGCTTTCTCTGCGGCGCGTCAGATACAGCACCATGTTCGCAAAAAAATGTCCACAATCCCATCGTCGCACTTGAGGTCACATGAAAAATTCTTTTTGATGTCGTTTTTATACGAAAAACAAAACTTTCTCCCCTTTTCGATGGCACTCACACACACAGCCAATATCAGCTGTCACTTTGCTGGCGTATCGAGCTTGTCGCGACCTTCGTCCCTTGCTATTTACTTGTCTCCCTTTCCCGACGAGTTTCTCTCTTCACTACAGCATTTTTAGGCCCCCGAATGGTAGGTTGTTAGAGGTCCCGGAAAACCCTGTCCCAATAGGAACATCTCGGACCCTCCATAAAAATAGAAAGTCTCTCGAACTCCTTGCTGAGAGCATCATAAACATCCGTGCAATAATTCTTTATGAGCGGAAAGGCCCGCTCATAAAGCAATGCGCGCTTCGCCGAAGGCCTCGCAAATACGAGACAATTAAGAGACCCACTTACCCCCGCGTTGCCATACTTGGGGACCGATGGATGGTACGCCACCAATGAGCCGTACGTATTGGGTAGAGGTGTCAACCTTAAGACGTTTTCTCCAATCAAGGAAATGCATTGCATTTCTCAATCAGGGGAAACCGCCCTACCGGTCAGCGCGGGTGAACCAAGCAAGTGACTAGAGCGTCAGTCTAAAGTCAGCCAAGCGCGAGAGAAGGTGAACCTTCAAGCGTGGTATCGAGCGACCGTACACTCTATGTTTGTACGTGTGACTTTATAAGTGAATAAAGATCGTTTTTACGCTAACTACGTTTATTCTTTATTTCTCGCGAACTTCTAAGAGTGGTGACTGCTCTCTCAGGCACTGGCGATCCTATCGAGACCCAGGTTTCCAAATAGTCGCATGACAATTTGGCGATCCTGCCAGGATATACGCTAGCGAAATTGCAAAAGTTTCTCACTACGTATATCTCCGTGACGAACCGCTTCTCACGCAGATCTGGAAAAAGACTAATACCTGAAGATCGCTTGACGAGAACAAACACATAGTTAGCGAGTGCTGATAGTAAAGCGAACCCTTTGCTGAAGTGATAGTGAAAGTGCATCTCAGTAAGCAGACCAAGTATCTTGAAACAGCACTTCACGCGCAGTTGAAAAGGTGATTGAAATCCACCGGAAAGTACATCGTCCAGTAAGCTGTCCGTCGATAAAAAACGAATCAAGAGGAAGAAAAGGACTCCCGACTTTTGAGGAAAACGAGATCTCGCTGCAGCGGCACCCGATGACACCAGTACTTGGGTTATTCCTGCTCTCCGTCATAACGTGAGTACCAAAGATTGAATTGCTTAATTATTGTATCGGGATATTCTCTTGATCGACATTTTGCGTATTAAGTCGAAAACAAACAAAAAAAAAACAACCATGCCGAACTCGATTACGTCATGGTGCGAAGCGTTAGAAAGGATTCGCGAAATCGTAAAACAAATGATTACGATTATTCGAAAAGCTGAAAGTATTAGGGCATCATCGTCGGATCCGGTCGCAACCCAAAGATTAAAAGATCTTAGCGATCGTTTCAACGCTCTCGACGTCGAACGATCGACATATTACACACAATTCCGAAACAGACCAGTCCCAGTTTCGGTTATAATATATTTAGCCGCGATGACTAACCTCGAAATTCTCGAAACGGATCCCAACGACCCTTACCAAACTTTACCACCACCACCCGCGTACGAACAAGTGTTAGCGGAAGATAATGCTGGGCGACGGCTAGCGACCAACTATATCGAAGCTGGCATACCGCCTTCGCAAACCGCGGGACTCATCGACAGAGAAAACTCTGATGGAGTATCGACTCAAACGATCGGGACCGTCATGACACGAACGGGATTACCTCCACACAGAGAAAATCACCCAGCATGGATGGTCTGGCGGGAACCGCTGGCTCTTCGACGACACATGATGGCGAGGCAACGTGTAATTCTTGCCGAGGGAGACTCGGATACCGGATTAGCAACTGGAGGCGACGACCCGATCGTCGACGATCTCGCGCTACGGTTAGACACCGCTTCTCTCACGACGGAAGATAGGCCGCCAACTGTTCAACAACCGTTGGGGGCGATACGAAGAATACCGCCACAACGTCTCAATTATGATCCTGACAGACCACACCGAGCGGCTCCCACAGGATGGCGACAAGAAACGCGACCGCCCATACTCGAAACGGAAAACCCCAATTTTCCGACAGCACCGGCACACCCATCCCCATCGATCTTGAGTCAGAACGACCCAGAGTTCAGAGCCATGACTCAAGAAGCTCTGCGACGCAGTCTGGAGCAAGAGAGAGTTGGCAATAACTATCAGGAGCCAATATCACTTGTCGTACCGGAGAGACAAGAGTCGAGCTTGAGACGGCAAATTCACCAGGCCCAACAGAACATCGGGGTTGTCGCCGACCAGGCACGACTACTCGCTGAGTGCAACCATACGATACAGAGGCCGATAGATATGCAACTTCCAACGCGTCGAACACTCTCCCAAACAGAGTGGCCTGAAGAAACGGACTATCCACCCTCTCGCCAAGGAAGACCGCAAGCACCCAATCCGAACGGATTTTATCCGGGTGAATATCGGAGAGCGGGTATCGTAGAATTTGAAGAGGGACAAAAAGCCATCGATGCTCTCAGACTCGTCCCTAATACCATCACAGGATAGAGCACTGATAATTACAAGCTCTGGTCAGAACACGCTGCCCTTGCGTATAAATATTGCAAACCATCGGAGCGGCAATTCTTCTTTTATCTTGTAAAATCTCAAAAAATAGGAGGACCCCTTCTGATACGCAAGGAAATCGTGGGTACACAGAACATGCCCGACCTCCTCTCCGCTATCAAAAAAATACAGCTTGCAGGAGCACGCAGTTCAAACCTTATGGCAGAACTCGCTACCATTAGGCAAAGCGGGAGAGATATTATGGACTTCATCCACCGGTTCAACGAGAAATACGACACTGCTCTCATCGCTTTCCAAAACGAGGAATTGAACAAGGGAGGGTCCGGCGAAAACACAGGACATATCGAGACGACGGCTACCAGCTACTTTCTTTTTGGTCTGGACATAGATCTAAACAGAATACTCCGAAATTCCGATTATCCGTGCCTCGCGGAGCTACAACGATGCGCGATAGCGGCAGCGAACGCAGAAAAACAATATCGAGCGTACTATCACCGTCAACAGCCGACTCGCCCGACAGAATACGTCAGGCCGCCGCAACGATTTCCCGAAAAAACAAACCATTACAAACCTCTACCATCACAGGCGCACAAGATCCACAATTTGACACAAGAGGAACTCGACAGTTTGCTAGAAAATGCAAAAAACGACGCCGTGAATAATATCCAGCGAGAAAGGGGATGCTTCAGATGCGGCAAAGCTGGACACTTTATTAGGGAATGCAGGGAACCACCGGCAAACAAACAGGCCCAAGTCCAAAATTTTCCCAACAGCAGCCTCCACAAAAAACCTCCCTATCACCAGCGGCGAATAAACAACCTGACGTCCGAAGGAGTGGACACAGAGTTTCAACCATCACGGGACGGGACGAGCGAATACGTCGAAGAAAAGACCGGAAAAGAAACAGCAAACTTCGAAAACTACGAAGAGCTGAACAAAATGGAGTACCAAGGATACTCCATGTACAGCAACAGCGACTCAGACGAGTATTAATCAAACCAGAAGGATTCCAGGGACCTCTACGATTATTGGTTGATACCGGCAGTACATTGAATCTTATTAGGAGAAACAAAGTACCAGCGGGGCTATCAATAACTAAAGGGAACACGCCATTCCGTATGGGGGACGCTTCATACACCATGAAAAAGAAGGTAAACATCGAATATCTGGGATCCTCAGACGAATTCATCGTGGTACCCAACAATTTCCCTCTTCAACCAGACGAAGATGGACTAATGGGATTACCCTTCATGATGAAACGGGATTATGTGTTAACAACGAACAACATGACGTTATCAGCAGTCGATCATGACTTACGAGACTCCACCATCAATGCTAGAGCCAACTACATCACGCCGTTTGAATTCCAACTTCCCAAGCCAGATTGTGAATATTTTCTTTATACAAGAGAGGAAGGTGACCCAGGAACTTATACTCCAGTACAGATTGTCAAAACCAACAATAACGGTTATGCCAGAGGAGCATACGTTAACTACCACAAAGAAAAGGTTCTCACCGAAGGGATGTTTACCGCCCGAGAAGTAACTTTTAGCGAGAAACACGTGATTAACAATCTCTCACGCCTGGACAGAGAACGGATTGAAAAATTACGCAAAATAACGAATTTAGAACACCTGGATCAAGAATCCAAGGCTCAGATTTGGAAAATCGTCGAGGAATTCAACGATATCTTCACCGTAGAAGGAGATCCCCTTCCCATGTCGCCGTGTACGAAGCACGAAATTAAGCTGACCGAGCAGAAAATTATCAACATTCGAAATTTTAGAGCCCCGGAGATTCACCAAAAAGTAATTAGCGACGGCGTTAAAGAAATGCTGTCAAAGCAGATAATTAAACCATCCAACTCTTCCATAACAGAACCGAACACCCAGAATGGAAACGCATAACAGCACGGGTAGAGAATAAAGACAAAGAGGACATGGTAGTCATCAACCAAGATAACTTTGATAATGAATTAACCCAATGGTTACACGAACGAAAAAAGAACGAACAAAAAATCCGACTATACGTCGATCCAAAAGAATTCGCACACTCCGAAATCGCAAGGATCGAAGCGACACTTCGAGAGTTCGTAAAAAATAACCCAACATCAGTACAATTCTGTCGTACCACACAAGAGGCACCGACACCAGAACAACGAACGGACATATTAAAATCAGCGCATAGCGATGTCGCGGGACACAACGGGACGCTTAAAATGAAAGAAATCATCAGGCAAATCGCTCGATGGAAAGGCATAGATCAGGATATCGCAGACTATGCCACCAAATGTGACACTTGTCAACGCTACAAAAAGGAAAGCATCCGACAAAAACCAGAGGGCAAGGAAATGGAATATGTCACTAGACCCAACGAGAAGGTGGCCATAGATTTAGTCGGACCGCTTCCAACAACGAACTCAAATAACAGTTATATCCTAACAATGCAAGATACATTGACCAAATTCATACTACTCGCACCAATAAAGAAGAAATCAGCCATACAGGTGTTCAAGGCATTGCACGACACGTGGTTCTGCTTAATCGGGTTCCCGAAACAGATTCTCAGTGATATGGGTACGGAATTTAATAACGAATTGATGACGAAGTTCGAAAAACTCTATGGAATTAAGCATATAACAACCACTGCGTATCACCCGCAAGGAAACGGAGCGATCGAGAGGATGCACGGTGTTCTCAAGAATAATATCCGGACGACGGTCCAAGACAGACCGAACACGTGGGATACCGTGTTACCTATTATGTATAAGGTCTGGAATACCACCATTCACTCAACATTGAAAATGACACCCCACAGCCTCATGTTTCCACATGCACCAAACACTCCGAATAACTTTACCAAACCTGAACCTGAGAAAATAAAGTCCCGAGCACTAGCGTGGGCAAAAGAACTCGAAAGGAAAATTTATCAGGCTCACCTACGTCTCCAGGAGGCGACCCTGAAACACAAAAGAAAAGTGGACGCTGGCATAGTGCGACAATTGCCGATTTATGCTCAAGGAGACGAAATCCTGACCCACAACAACGCGAAAAGACATTCACTCGACAAAGAATGGCAAGGTCCATATACGATCGAAGCTATTAATCTCGATAAAAATAACGTGATGATCCGGTATAATGACGAACCCAAATGGATCCACATTTCCCACACCAAACCCTATATCCGTTATGAAAATGTAAACCCACAAGTGCCGAAACTGAAAATAAAGAAAAGACCTTGACATTGACCTTTACGTTCAATCAGAAGATCAATAAGAGATTTCCGATATAATGTTGGAGCATTTCAATGTTGGTATTATTTGCAGGCGGGGAGCAGCAGGACACTATACGCTGAAACCGATCCGGGGTACACTCATCCAAGAAACAATTGGAAAGGTGTACACATACCAGGAGGAATGGAAAATAGTCCATGCCGTCGACACCGAGCCGGTCTTTTCCCGTCTACTAGAAATAGAGAAGATAACCGACGAACTGCAGAGTAAGGTCAATTCGGTGAACGATCCCACGGAAAATCTAGAACTAAACCAAAAGGTACTCGTCATGGAAAACAAAAGGTTACGGGATTCGCTGAGGACCCTCAACCAGATTCTAGGACTATACGATCTCTCTACATATGTGACGACATCAACGGCAGCCCCCAGAACGAATCCTACAGTAATAACACCAAGGATGTGGAACATCGACGATGCCGACAGGAACAACTTTGACGAGTACGCCAAAGTTTTTGGAACCCACGCGGTAATAACTGCGATCCGTCGTAAGGAAGGCAACCTCAGAACTCCAAATCCTCTTGATAGAGACCTACCAACACATCTCAAGCACCGCCGCCGCAGCGAAAGGGGAATACTAGACATCGCCGGGACAATCCAGAAGTTTCTTTGGGGCACAGCAGACGCAGAAGATCTACGAGTCATAAACGCCAACATCGACCAGCTTGCTAACGCGACCAGAGACCTAAATCTCCTACTTCATCACGATACCCAACCTGGAAAACGTACCCTGGACTCTGATAAGGAATACACCAGTACCACGAATGATCAATACATTGGCACATACATTGTCATCCTGCCGTTGTATGCCGAACGGATGGAACGAGACAACTTTACAAGGGAAGTGAAACCAGCAGAACTCAAGAACGTCGACGGAGATTTCATCATCAAATACCAAGGAATAGAACATACATCCGGTTCAATTTCGCTTTGCGAGAACCCAAGCAATACTGTAAAAGACTGTAGAATAGCTAATTTCGAAGTTAAGGATTTTGCCTATATAACTACGGCACAAGCCCAAATACTAATTCCTAGCGATCAACCAAAAACACTAACATTAATATGCAACAGTGCCCACCAGGTATTCGAATTAACAAAACCCTCCATCATTGAAACGGATGAAAAATGTGAACTTCATACCAAAACTTCTTGAGTCAAATTATTACAAACAAGGACCAAACTATCGAGTGAAATATTCAATATTGAGGTCATGATAAAACATGCACTGCCAGAGTTCAAAGAAAATCCCGTCTTATTACATAGATTGAACCTCGAAACCCTAAAAGATTACAGCAGAACCATAGAATCACTCAATCACGAACTAGAAAGTAACAATGTTCAATTACTTGTTAACAAGGAATGGGCCAACTTTAAAGGAATCGTATTGCCCAGCGTAGGAGCAATAGTCTCGGGTATATTCCTCATCGGTATTATATCCCTAGCTATCAAAACAGGTTTATGCATGTGCATACTAAAAGGATTTCTGACATGCTGCAGTGAAAAGAAAGCGACCGAACTACAACTTAAACAAGAAAGGAAACGATTAAGGAAGCTACGAAGAACCAATCGCGAATTAGCCATAGAACTAGACGGTTGAAACGAGGGCGTTTCTCGATCCAGTCAGGGGAGTGTCGCGACCTTCGTCCCTTGCTATTTACTTGTCTCCCTTTCCCGACGAGTTTCTCTCTTCACTACAGCATTTTTAGGCCCCCGAATGGTAGGTTGTTAGAGGTCCCGGAAAACCCTGTCCCAATAGGAACATCTCGGACCCTCCATAAAAATAGAAAGTCTCTCGAACTCCTTGCTGAGAGCATCATAAACATCCGTGCAATAATTCTTTATGAGCGGAAAGGCCCGCTCATAAAGCAATACGCGCTTCGCCGAAGGCCTCGCAAATACGAGACAATTAAGAGACCCACTTACCCCCGCGTTGCCATACTTGGGGACCGATGGATGGTACGCCACCAATGAGCCGTACGTATTGGGTAGAGGTGTCAACCTTAAGACGTTTTCTCCAATCAAGGAAATGCATTGCATTTCCCAATCAGGGGGAACCGCCCTACCGGTCAGCGCGGGTGAACCAAGCAAGTGACTAGAGCGTCAGTCTAAAGTCAGCCAAGCGCGAGAGAAGGTGAACCTTCAAGCGTGGTATCGAGCGACCGTACACTCTATGTTTGTACGTGTGACTTTATAAGTGAATAAAGATCGTTTTTATGCTAACTACATTTATTCTTTATTTCTCGCGAACTTCTAAGAGTGGTGACTGCTCTCTCAGGCACTGGCGATCCTATCGAGACCCAGGTTTCCAAATAGTCGCATGACGAGCTCGTGCACATCGATGCGCGTCGTCTGCAGACCACGTGGCGAGCGCCGCGCGCGGAATTCTCGTGAACTGAGCACGTCGAAGTTCGGGCGACATTTGCTCGCAATTATCAACAATTACACGACAAATCTAGATTACCACTTTTCTCCTAAGATATGCAACGAAGCGCAGTGATTGAGAGCTCAAATTGTTCGTTTTTATGTGGCTACCCGGTCTAACTTTTCTCTAAGTCGTGACATTAGCCAAACATCTGATTTTTCATCTTTTCGATCTCGAGTTCCGCATGATAAACCAATCTACGTTTTTTCTCAAATTCAGAAAATTTGAGGAGCTGGACGCTGTTCGTTTATCTATTTGACGTCGTTTGGCATAGTTTCGACGGGATCTGAAGAGCCGTTTCAGAGATTTTTGGCTATTCATAATTCTGTTCTACCATACCGACCGCAATGAGGTGTCATTCCGTCTTAAAAGGGAGATGGATGGTTTTTTTTCTTTTCTTTATTAACGGGGTCGTATTAAATCACCACACAGTTTGTTAAATCTCGTATGCTTTTATTTCTAAGGGGGGGGGGGGGAGTAATACTAAAGAAACGGTTTATTCTACGCTAATATATATATATAAATAATAATTCAATAACCGCCTTCTACCACGCGGCGAGACACGTCAGGCCGCTCGGTTAGGGTTTAGAAACACCGGGCCACCTAGTATAGCTTAGGCTCACAGAGGCCACGCTTCGCTTTACTCAGTTTTGAGTCTCGCTCCGACGCGACACGCAGTACATCTTCTCTTCTCTCTGTTTGGCCCGAAACTACTGTTTCCGCTCATCTCGTGCCTCGTTCCACGAGACCCGGCGTCGCCGCTCCGGGGTTCACCGAGCGTCCCTGCTGTTAGCCTCCACCTGTGGCGGCTCCTCTCGTGAGCGCGCCACCGTCACCCAGCGGGAAGTTTCTCCTTTTCCCCCAGGCCATCTTTGACACTAAGTACACTTACCACGCGGGATAACAACATTACCGACCAAGAAGGGCGTTGCGAGGAATTCGAAAACGGCACACTATACTTATACACAGCATTCTTTTTATTATTATTATATCGAGCCAACACCCAAAACTTACACAAAGCGTTATTTTTTATTTTTTTATATCGAGCCAAAAACCATTGAATAAATTTCGTTTGTTGCAAAATACCAAAACACCTGAGTCTCAACTAATTTCTTCCCTGTTCGAGCCCCGAACCAATAAATTTAAATGTAACGAAATAAGACGCGTTACACAATCACGATACACAATCGGCAGTGCGACGCGAGTGATATGAAGATAACGAATCGTCATACGAACAACACACATAGCATCCGATACTAAACACTTCATGATGCTGATACATATCTTTTGATAGGTTCTCCCCACCGGTCTTTGCCAGCACACCCTCCAAATCAGCATACACAATGAAGGGATGACGCTCTTTCCGGCTAAAGTTGCTGAACTGGAGCCACTTATTGGTGTCATCGGGTAGTCGAATTGCACAGTCATTTATTACTCCACAATCGACCTCGTGTGATTGCAATTTTTCCTCTGATCCGAAGTAGTACAAACCCCTGCAAAACAAACAAGTCTATTTTGTTTAATTCGTCTAGCATATTTGATTATATATATATATATATATATATATATATATATATATATATATATTGTTACACCGCTCGCGGCGAACACTATATTTTTAAAAACGACGACGACACTAGCTGTGCAGATTATTTATTTATTTAATGATTAGTTACAATCTTGAGATCCTCTTAGAATGTTGTAGAATGTTCAATAGACCGAAGACTTTGTTGACCGTCTCGAGAAACTTCGGTCTTTAGAAAACGGAATATCGAGCAACAGAGTGACGGCGGCGGATTGATTGCTGATGAGTGACTTACTGAGTCTGACCAAGCGCGGCTTTTTATATTATTGTGATTGCGTCTTTAAGAACGTTCAAGATCTCGATTGCGCATATTGAAATACTTGGTCACTTCGCTTGACGTTCGAGAAAGAGCAAGTTGTTTGTGAGGAGTTCTTATCTCAAGGCTAGAGGTGTCAAATTTCACCCTTACACTCCTCCCCTCTTAAAAGATTTTGGTCCTCATAAATTAAATTTGACTTGTAGATTGCTTCGGTTGGAAGAGTCTCTTAATAATTTTTGGCGATTCTTCTGTTATTTCGATTTCTGAAGTACTTGGATTGTTCCTTGGTCTTTCTCTCAGATGTATTGTTTCAGGTCTGTCTATTGTTTGTGAATGTTTTCCGAAGTTACAATGATCAAATATTATACATGGTTTCATACAAAACATGATGCTTTTTTGTATAAACTGACATAATCCAATTTTATAAGCCGTATAGATAGTGATTATTATTATTGTTATGTATCCCAAATATCGAACTCCATCTTGAAGATGTTCCGTGAATGTCTTTGTTCTTTTTCGTAAAGCTAATTCATTGATTTGTTGATTTATTTCTTCTAGATTAGTTCCTAGTTCTTGTAGATGGTCAGGATTCAAGTGATTTTCGTAAATCATGCTTATATTCAGTTCTCGTCTTTCGATTTTATTGTTAACTAGCGAATTTTTGATTTTTGTTTCATTAAATATATTAGAAAGTATCATATCATGTTTGATTGTCTTAGCTATATTTGATGCTTTTAATATAGCATGTATAACCATTGCTATGCATCCTGATTCGAGATGGGTTTGAGCAATTGTTTTAATTTTTATAGTTCGTGGAATATTGTCAGAACATAGAATGTTAAGTGTCTCGGTATTTACAGGGATTATTATCCAGTCTTGCGCGCTACTTAGTTGAATATAAAGAGATGTTTGTAATTGAATGTATTTTGGTGTACACTGAATTTCTCTTTTTGCAAAAATCATTGTTATTACGCATGACGTTGTTGATTGTGTTGAATAATCGGAGTATTTTCTTTGGATTAATCATGTATTTTCTACCTTTTTTAATTTTTCAAATTCGATTGCTTGTAATGGAAAAAATTTTGTTCGATTTTCATTGATGACTATATAGTCTGTATCTATATGATATAGAATATAACCTTTGATTATTGAATAATTCGGGATTGGTATTGGGTGCAATATTCCGTATGTTTCTTCTTCTAGAATAGGCACTTCCAGAATATAGATTAGCTTTTCTGCAATAACTGATATTGTTAGATGACTTATGTCAATTGATGTTGAGAAATATTCTTCTTTTAAGGGAACAGGGAAGTAGGAGTGATAATGTGCGTGTGTATGATTTCGTAGCTTTGAAAAATTAATGAAGGAGGTAAAGTTTGAGGATGAGTGATTCCATGCTTTCCATCTATTATTTGATTCATTAAGTCTGTGATGCTCGTTCTTAGATCTTGATATAGTGCAATGCAACCTGTTAATACTTCATCGATTTGTATGTTCATAGTATTTTTTTGCACATCTTGATGTAGATTTTTGAAATTTGCACTCAGTATTTTAAATTGCATGCTTACTTCGGAAAACGCTTTTTGATTATCTTTTAATTGATTCAGCAATATTGTTTGATTTTTAACGAGATGCGCAATTAGTAAATTATCATTTATTAATTTATCGATTTCATTGTTAAAATAGCATCCGAGGCTGATAGTGTTCCAAATAAGATCTTAATTCCATCTCCAGTAATATTAAATAATCCTCGTTTCACTCGTTGTCCAAAAATATGATAAAGACTTCGAAGTTGATTCTCTAATAATTCGTTTTTCGTAATTTGCTTTTCGATTTATCACTTATCATGACATAGAAATCCTGGTTGAAATTGTAAACAAATATTATATAGTTCTCGTGTTTTGTTACTTATCATTTGCACTTCTATTGGTAAATGCATACATTCGATTCCAACGACGATTTTCCATGATTCATGATATACGTGCGCTTTTCCAATATTTTCTAGGTATACTGATTTTCCATTCTCGATTTTAGTAACTTGTACTTGGCCCTGGATCATCGGGATCAGAAGTGTCGTTAATAGTATCGTCGTCGTCTTCATTCTCTGAAAAATACGGTTTTATATCTACTTTATTATAGGTAACGAGGTCTTTGCCTCTCCTTATAACTACACTTTGTTCATTAGGAATATTTTCTATGACGTACGGTCCATCCCAAGGAGTTTGTAACTTTTATGAACTTGGTTGTTTCCATTTCACTAATGCTTTTTGTCCTATACTTAATCGTGTGGGAATCTTGGAGATAGATAATCGTTCATAGGTTTTTTCTTGAGATTGTTGGATTTTGTCATTCGCTTTTTCCCTTATTTTGTCACGATATCGCTTAAGTGAATCATATTTTTCTTTTATACTCATTTCGATCTCTTTTGCGTTGAGGGGAACGGTGGGAGGATATCCGAAAAGAAACTCTAATGGTGATACTCCAATTTTTTCATTATTTGTTGAATTGTAGGATATCATTGCTCCCGATAATTGGTCAATCCATTCGGTACTTTCCATCATGTAACTACGTACGTAATTGAGGATTTCCCGATGTGCGCGCTCATTTTTACCATTCGATTGAGGATGATAGATGGACGTGGTTGTCCATTTGACCTTCATTTTTTCTTTCATGATTTCAGAGAATTTGCCTTTAAACTCAATTCCGTTATCTGTTAGGATTTCTTTAGGTATTCCGAAGATTTTGCAATGATTTTCCCAATATTTTTCTAAGATTTCTTGTGAATCTTTGTTTTAAGTGGAGCAAGTACTAGGTATCATGTTAAGTAATCTTGAATAACGAGGATATATTTATGGTTTCGGCTAGGAGGTAATGGTCCCATGACATCTAATGAAATTTTGTCGTTTGGATTTATTGGAATATCCGGATTTCCTGGTGGAGGGCGTGTTGTTTGTGACGTTATTCTTTCTTTTTGACAAATTTGACATTTTTTTATAATGTTTTCGACATCTTTAGTTATACCAGGCCAGTTATATTTTTGCCTCAGTTTTTCGATAGTATTTTGCGGTCCATAATGTCCACCAATAGTTGATTCATGGAGTTCTTTTATTATTCTGTCTCTTTCTTTTTGTTCAACAGGATCCTTTACTTGAGTTACAAATATTAATAATTCTTTTTCAGGATTGATTTTTGTATGAACATATTCAATCATTTCAATTATTGTTTCACGCAATCTTGGATCTTTAATTCGGATTTCGATTGATTCGCGATTTGACATTTTCATTTTAATTTCTATATACCAAATTAATTCATCATCTGTTGAATTGATTATGATTCCTTTTCCTTTTTCGTCATCTGTTATAACAAGACCTTTTTTATTTGCACGACCTTCTTTAATAAAAATATTTTCAGATTTTTCGTACGAATTCTTTTCATTCTGATAATCATCGTAACTTGGGAATGTTTCGTCCATTAATTCTTCTAAAGCTTCATCCTCAAGTGCGTTTATTCGGGATAAAGCATCTGCGTTACTATGAGATTTTCCTTTTCGGTCAATGATTTCAAAGTCATATTCATCTAATTTCCATTTCCATCGCATGAGTCGAGATGAAAGATCTTTAAGATTCATTAGCCAGGATAATGGTTTGTGATCAGTAATGATTTTGAAATTTCTTCCATAAAGAAAGTGTCGATAATATTTTACAGCCCAGACAATTGCAAGTAGTTCTTTTTCTGTTGTCGAATAATTTTGTTCAGCGGGATTTAAAGTTCTTGAGGCATACGAAATTGGTTTATCATTTCCAAGTTCACCTTGTGAAAGAATGGCTCCTATCGATTTACTACCAACGTCTGTTGATAAAATGAATTGCTTACTCCAATCTGGATATGCAAGAACGGGTTCAGTGCATAATGCGTTTCTTAATGTTATAAATGAATTTTCTTCATCTGATGTCCATTGCCATTGTGTCTTTTCTTTTAATAAGTTAGTTAGTGGTAGAGCCTTTTTTGAAAAAGCTTTAATGAATTTCCTATAATATCCGACAAGTCCTAACAATTGTTTGATTTCTTTTTGATTTTTCGGTTTTGGATAATTAACGATTTTTTCAATTCGATCGGGATTTGGTTTGATTCCTTTATCTGATATTATGTGTCCAAGATAGGCTAACTCTGGTTTTAGATATTCATATTTATCAGGTTGTAGTTTAAGTTCAACTTCACGCAATCTTTGGAATAGTGTTTCGAGATTTTTATTGTGTTCTTTAAGAGTTTTTCCATAAACAATGATATCATCCGTATAAACGAAACAGTTGTTGCCAATTAGTCCTTGAAGTCCTTTGTTCATCATTCTTTGAAAAGTTGGGGGAGCGTTCTTTAATCCGAATGGCATTCTGTTATATTCAAAGTGTCCATCTTTTGTGGAAAATGCTGTTTTGAATTTATCTTTTTCCTTCATTGCAATTTGATGAAATCCTGAAGCAAGGTCAAAAGCGGAAAAATATTTTGAGTTTCCAAGATTATCTAGAATTTCATCAATGTTTGGGAGAGGATAGGCGTCTTGTTTTGTTTTATCATTGAGTTTCCGGTAATCGATTACAATGCGCCATTTCTTTGCTTTGGATGCATCAGACTTTTTCGGAACTATCCATAATGGTGAATTGAATGGGGATTCACTTTCTCTAATAATTCCTTTCTCGAGCATTTCTTTAATTTGTTTCTTAATTTCTTCTTGATGGATTGGAGGATATCGATATTGTTTAACATGGATCGGTTTTTCATCAATTAGGTCGATCGCGTGTTCTGTTAAATGTGTAATTGGTAGAGGATCTCCGGGTAGAACGAAAATGTCATGATATCTTTTGATAATTTTCCAAATTTCATCTTTTCCTTCTTTTACATGATTCAATCTAATGTTTTGAGCAAGTACATTTTCTCTTTTGTTCGTTAAATCTGGAATTTTTATTTCTTTGAGATCAAGATGATTTATTGGTTCAGCTTTCAAGGTTCTAATGCAACCATCTTGATTTGTCCAATTTGGAATCGGAAATGTTGCTTGTCCATTTTCAACATTAACTAGTACATCATAATCTTTCAGTGAAATTTTGGCTTGTCCACTTTGAATTCCTTCTATGTCAAATGTTCTTAAGCAATCTGTTCTTGCAGGCATATTTGTTTCTCGTTTCGGGGGATTTTTACAATAAGTTTTTGGTCCAAATTTTAGAATATGTTTTTCCATGTCCCATTTACTTTTAAATTGCTGCAACATATCAAGTCCAATCAAGCCATCTCCTCTCATTGGCAAATTAGATGGAATTACATGGAGAGTGACTGGTTGAGAGAAGAGTTTGGTTTTGAAAGTTCCTTTTGTACTCAAAATATCGCTTGCGATGGTATTAATTTTCTTATTTTTGGGAAGAATTAATTTTGGATTATCGATGAGATTTTCTTCAATTAGGGATAGGGTTGAGCCTGGATCAATTAGGAAAATTCCTTGTTTTGTATTTTCAAATTTCAGAAAAATGTGAGCGAGTTTACATTCCTCGTCTCTGATGTTTCTGATGCTATAGATTCTTCTGAAATTTCTTCGATATGATTGTTTTGATTTTGAGGTGGATCCTTTATGGGTTGAGGGGTATTGCAAAAATCCCGTTTGTACGATTGTCGATTTTGATGATTGAATTGTTTTTTTCTACATTCTGAAATGATGTGCCCTGGTTTTTTACAATAGTTACATATTTTTATAAAGTTTCTTTGGAATGGTTTTTGATTTTCATTTTTATTTTTCATTTTGAAACTTGAGCTTGAATGCGGTTTTTCAGACCAATTATTCATTGAACGAGTCTTGAATGTGATTTCGGCCTTCATCGGAGATGTTATTGCGTCGCGAATACTTTTAGGATGTTCAGTTTTTACGTCTAGACGAATTTCTCTTTCAAGTCCTTCTAGAAAGTCTATTAATCCTCTTTTTTTTCTTCTTCAATGAGAATTGATTTATGCGCTTGCGGTATTGAGGTTTTATTTAAAATTGATTTAATTGCCAAATCGTGGATTTCCATGAATTTCTGGGAATAATTGTGTATCGATTTTTTCTGCCTTTGTTTACAATTCATTCTTTGAATTTGGAAAATGGTAACATCATCGTGACTACCATAATTAATTCGTAGCATGTTTTTTAATTCATTGAAATCCTCGATATTGTCAGCTCTAATATCAACTTTAACTCTTCCTTTTAATTTGGATCCTAGTATCATTGCTAACAAGAGGCTTTGTTTGTCTCTATCTGTGTTTTTTTTCGCGCTTTCAATTTGATGAATAAATGTTTCAACTGGCATATTTTCTCCATCAAAATCGGATATTGTGATTAGTACTTCTTTGAGTGAAATTTTTGAATCGTTTTTATTTTCATCTTCGGAAATTTCGATTTCATCATTCTCTGATTTATTCTGAATTTTGAGTTCTATATTTTCTAAGCGTTTGAAAAGATTTTGAAGAAGTTGCTCGATATTTTCCATTTTCTTACCGGATTTGTAGTATCGTTCGACGTATAAAATGCCTGGAAGGTTGCGATGCTCCGATGACGATGTCGATGACGAAGATTTGAAGAGTTGACTATTGTTGTTGAGCCACTAGGAAGTTCTCGTGCACTGATGCTGATGCGTTCGGTCCTGATGTAGAAGGTTCTCGGCGATTGATCTTGGTCGATAGAAGGTGGGTCGTTTCTTGACGTAGCCCGGATGTCGAAGATTCTCGAAGATTGATCTCGATCGATAGAGGATGGGTCGTTTCTTGACGTAGCCCGGATGTCGAATAATGATCGAGTCGATGAGGCACCAATCACTTCGAATTGTACCCAGATTTCGTGTTAGAGCAGCGATGTGTCATCGTTTGAATGGGCTTCAATCATTACGTATTGATCCCGAATTTGGATAGACGATTTCCCAGAATGTGGTAGTACCTTCGAGTTGTTTTCCTCAGAAAGATCCTCCCAGATCCTCGTTGGTATTCCATGTAAATTGGATTACTTTGAATCCCTTGATGAATCGGTGTCTTGAATGTCGAGTAGCCTTTGGATATCCCTCAGGTATAATCCGTTGACTTTTCTCGTTTTTTAAGAAAAGACCCTTGGTGCTTGAGGCTTGATGAGATGGACCACCGATTGAGTTCAAAGTGCTCTTTATTGTTTGAGCACCTGTCTCTTAGGGATGCCTTTACTCTTTTGACATCCCACCGCTGCCACCAATTTATAATGTTACACCGATCGCGGCGAACACTATTTTATTAAAAACTGCGACGACACTAGCTGTACAGATTATTTATTTATTTAATGATTAGTTACAATCTTGAGATCCTCTTAGAATGTTGTAGAATGATCAATAGACCGAAGACTTTGAACCGTTGACCGTCTCGAGAAACGTCGGTCTTTAGAAAAAGACCCTTGATGCTTGAGGCTTGATGAGATGGACCACCGATTGAGTTCAAAGTGCTCTTTATTGTTTGAGCACCTGTCTCTTAGGGATGCCTTTACTCTTTTGACATCCCACCGCTGCCACCAATTTATAATGTTACACCGATCGCGGCGAACACTATATTATTAGAAACTGCGACGACACTAGCTGTACAGATTATTTATTTATTTAATGATTAGTTACAATCTTGAGATCCTCTTAGAATGTTGTAGAATGATCAATAGACCGAAGACTTTGAACCGTTGACCGTCTCGAGAAACGTCGGTCTTTAGAAAATGGAATATCGAGCAACAGAGTGACGGCGTCGGATTGATTGCTGATGAGTGACTCACTGAGTCTGACTAAGCGCGGCTTTTTATATTATTGTGATTGTGTCTTTAAGAACGTTCAAGATCTCGATTGCGCATATTGAAATACTTGGTCACTTCGCTCGACGTTCGAGAAAGAGCAAGTTGTTTGTGAGGAGTTCTTATCTCAAGGCTAGAGGTGTGAAATTTCACCGTTACAATATATATATATATATATTATGTTAACTACATACCGATCACAGATATATTTTCTATGTTCCATTTTGGTCAGTTTTGCCCTCACGAGTCTCGACAGATTCTTGATCCATACGAAGTGTCCCACATTGCTGTCCTTGGTATCTTGCATGTACGGCAAATTGATGTGCTTTTCCTTCTTGTGTTGAGTTACGCGTATCGGAACAATGTCCTTGTTGGTGGTGGTGGTATACACGTTGATCGACACATTGTTATGAAATTCAAATTTCTTTTTTTGATGTATCGTCACCGGGAATTCGATATTCTTCAGATTCAGTACTGTCAAATATTGAGGGTAAGAAGATGGACGGGCACTGTCTAGTTCGGTTGTCTATAGAGCAGTGACAACTGCCCATGCGAAACATGCGTTATCTTTGGATTTGACGTTAACCACAGCCCGCTTCATCATTATTTCCCACGGCAATGATATGGAGCACCTGGCACGCATCAGATTATGCTTATTCACATTTATCGTGAGGTTAAGTATTTTTTGCAGAGCCCAGCCTCTATCACGTTCTTGAAATTCATCGAGTAAGGTTAAAGTGGGCTCAATAACACGCTGTTCATACCACTTGTTCAAATCGCTTGTGCTAGATAGTTCGCAGTTTCGCGTATTGACACTTTTATTCGCATGTTTGTCACCACTCGCGAATTCACCATTAAACACTGTATTGATTTTGATGCTGTTGTGCTTGCCGATAATATTTTGCACATGATGAAGCACTAGGACGCGATGTGACTACGATTGATGATGACACCGGTCAATATCCGACTCTCGAAGGATGTTTCAATCTCCCGCCAGATTAACTTATGATCGCCATGTCTTGCACCCGTGTGTATGAAACAGCTCCGCACACAATTCCTCAATTCTTCCAGACGCGCTATTTGGGCTATTAGGGACTGTTGATGTCCAATTAATAATCGCGGGCGCTTAATCTCGCTTTGCGTTTCCGTCCTTCGCTGAACTCGACGCATCGTTGCTCCCACGCGGTAAAATCTTCGATCGAGCCTAAAAGCACGGCTTGGTCACGCAAGATTTGCTCCATGTTGATGAGTACGAAAAACTTCCACGATGTTAACAGACTGACTGCTTCATGCAAAGTGCGGCCAGATTTGAGCGGAGCGGATCATTTAAAAAGGCTCTTGGGGAAAAAAACTCGGCCCTCTCTCTCGGGAAAACGGAGTTTCCTGATAACGCCTCGGTGTAGATCGCTCGGGGAACATAAGACATAAAACAGGAAGTCGATATGCATCGGGTCAAAAGATTTTATGGGTCCTGCAGCTCAAGTGGTCCATCGGCGCCGACGGCCCTTCCCGATAGATCCCTAAAGTTTATAGTTTTTCCAAGAAATCCTGACTGATCGAGACCTGTCTAAAGTGTTGGTGAGATTCGTGACGGGTGGACATGCATGCAAACATCTTGACATTATCTTCTGGAATGGAGACCTCGACTCTTCAAGAGCTGCGCTCAAGTGGTCCATCCGCGGTCACAGCCTTTGATCCCTAAAGATTATAGTTTTTCCAAGAAACCTGTCAGGACCTGTCTCGAGTGTCGGCGAGCTTTGAGATGGGGCGGATGCAATTGACATTGTCTTTCGGAATGGAACCAGCTGCATGTCATCAATAATGGGCTTTGAAAGGCACCGCCTTTCATGTGGTGCCTAGCGTTTTCATATGACCAAATATTTTCCGACCCATATATGGTTGTCACACACGCACGCACGCACGCTTTTCCAAAAAACCTGTCAGGACCTGTCTGTCGGCGAGCTTTGAGACGGGGTGGATGTGATTGACATTATCTTTCGGAATTGAAACAGCTACATGTCATAAATAAATAATGGGCTTTGAAAGGCCGCCCTTCACACATACACACACACACACACACACACACACACAACACTTATCGACGGCGGCTTCCCCGCCAGTCGCTCCGCGGACCACATGCGCCCCCCCCCCCCTCCATAAGGACATCCTGTGACGTCACACGCGCCCGGAGACCCCTTCCCCCTCCGCACTTGGCTTCGCCGCGCTGGACACCCCCCCCCCCTGGACACCCCGTCCTCTGGACCCCGTCCCCCATGGACACCCCCTTTAACACCCCGCCCTCTGGACACCCCGCCCCGGACCCCCCTGGATACCCTGCCCTCTGAACCCCCCTGGACACCCCGCCCTCTGCCCCCGGACCCCTCCCTCCCCTCAACACCCCGTCCTCTGGACCCCCCATGTACACCCCCCTGGACACCTCCCCCCGAAGTGGCTTAGAACCGCTACTGTTACTCTACTTTCATCACTTGAAAAAATGTAATTAAGGCTAGTTACATTGTTAGCATTGGTAACCGACCATCATACGCAGACCTTATGCTGAAGAGGTAAGAAAGAGAACCCGCGCTTATCATCCTTTTTTTCTCCGAAGATATAATGATTTTTGCTTTTGCTGCGTTAGAACAGTATTTCCATAAAACGAGGGTAATACGAGGGACTAAACAAAACTTTTTATAACATTTAAAAGACCCCACATCTGCAGCCAATCGATATGGCGTGAACATTGATGCCATACTAAAAACTCCGTGGTGGTAACAAAATTGCGGACTTTGAAAAAGGATGCAAAGAAAAACGGTCAACCCAAAAATTACTTGGAAGAAGTTTGAGAAATGTAATGCTTTGTTTATGGACATACAACCCTCTTTATATACGTACATAGCTGCTTTTGCAACACAATTTCCATAATAACTTTAAGCAGCTAGACTTTGATCTCGGAGGAAACGGCGGGGAATACATAATGAAACGAATTTACCTGCAAGTGATGTACTATTACAATTGCATCAAGTGCCTCTTCCGAAGAGATCAATCGCACCCAAATGCGACATACACCCATCGTTCTAATATATTTTTGGAGCTCCTTAATATTAGGGCAATACTTTCGGTGGATGAGGGACATACAGAGTCGGAGTGGCGGAGCTGGACAGCTCACAAGATGTCTGACCTTCGAAAACTTGTGGCGCTCTCGGTACACCAAAGGTGGTACTACATTTTGATCTCGGAGGAAGAGGCGCAAAATACAACTATAATAGAACTTCACTTACGGCGAAGTTCGCTTAATATATAATAAGATACCGTTGCTTTTTCGACGACTTTTTTTGTTTCTCAGGCTTTAATTTTTTCGTTGGTCATTCTTTGGTAATACAAATTCCTTGATCCTGTTGGCTCGTTCTTGCGATTTATACTTGATGATGTTTTATTCTGCTGATTCATCTATATTGTTGCTGCTATTATGTATATACGCAACCAGATAAATATGTGCCTATGATGGTGGCACGTCTGACCGGGTGATCTTTTTGTGGTAAGTCAGAAATTTATTTAAAACAATCAATGTAACGAGAATGTTTACATTCATTTCTTACCAAGAATGTTTACAAAAAAGTTACACGACTAATTTAACTAATAAGCTAAACGATTTACAAACCTTGGCCACCTCGTTCGCCAGATCTAACACCAGTAGATCTCTTTTTATGGGGTTTTGTGAAAGAACGCGTAATGGCGGTAGCACCTACCACGCCTGACAATATGAAACAAACAAAACGACGAGCATGTGCCCAAGTTACACCACAATGATCATATTTTCGACCATCTTCTGTTGGTTGGCCCAAACCAAGTTTTATAAATCGTTCAAGATCTTTAAACAAGGCGTTTAAATCTTTCAATACGGCGAAAGGGCTTAACCCTTTCAGTACAGCATAAACGATCCCATAATGACGCATAACATCCCATAACGCATCCCATAATGTCCCAGTCAGATTTTTTTTTTCGAGACTGGGACCGCATATGTCACGTCAAGTGTGAAAGGGTTAAAAGTCCTTATTCCGATTTGATTCGATTTTTGAATTATTTTCATACTTTGTGTGAATAGATTGGACTTGTATTGTAGGTTACTAAACTCGTCTCAACGTCAGCAATGATCCAATGAAAAAAAAAAACATGATTCGATTTGAAAAAACCGGGGTTGGCCTTGACGTAACTTTTTCGATACGACCAGCACTCTGAATGCTATTACTCTGTAACACTTCAAATGCCCCACCCTTTATATATACGTACATGTAGGGGAAAGTGGGGTGGACTAGTACAGTTTTTACTTTGCGATTAAATGAAGAGAAACAGACTGTTCCTTCAAACTGATTATTGTGCTGCTAAATAGCCAGTATATTTAGCTCTAAAAGTAGTGAACGTAAATGTTAAAACGATGTAACATATTCGAGTAATGGGTAATTTTTCAAAAGTTAAAACCATTCGACTGTGGCCCATATGTGGGGTACATTTGTATATAATGTAGGGAATCTCCGCACATAAAAAGAAAAAGGCTACAAGTATTAAAATTGTTTATTTACAGGGTGTCCAATAGGAAGTTGCTGAAACTAATCGATTGTTATTTTAAAACACGTGCACAGAATCAGAAAAGCCAAATTGCTTTAAATAGAGGAAACTCTGCAGTATCAAACGCACATAAATAAAACCCAGTCAAATATGTTTTATGTCAATTTATTACATCTTATAAAAATAACGAAAAAGTACAGTGATTAATGATAGATATTTTCGAAGCGCGAACCGTTAGATTGTGCACAAAAATCAATTCTCTTTTGAAAACTGTGAAAAACTGTGTCCAACATATCTTTCGTAATGCCGCGAACCACTTCCTGGATGGCTGCGATCAGTTCTTCTACTGTGCTGGGGTTTTTAGCGTAACAATGATCTTTAATGTAACCCCACAAGAAAAAATCACAAGGGTCCGGTGAGTACGGAGGCCATTCTAGTCCGCCTTGAGCAAATTTAGGGCACCCCAGACCGATTACTCGAGTCCCATATACGCGATGAATAGCTTCAAACACCTCATGAGTCCGGTACGGCGTCGTTCCATCTTGCATGAAGTAAACATTTTTAACCAGTCCCCTCTTTTTTGCAATAAGGGAAGAATTCGTTTCCAAAAGCTGTTTGAAACTCTCTCCTGTTACCGTAGATTCCAAGATTTGCAAATAAATTCCTTTGACTGAAATCGCTGCTCATGCCATTACTTTCTGTGGATGAAGGGACTTCGCTAGCGATATGTTGGGATTTTCCGTTCCCCAAAACTGGTAATTTTGCTTGTTTATGTACCCATTCATCCAAAAATGTGCTTCAACGGAATAAATAATCAATTTCTCATTAAGTTCTTCGGCTTCAAACATTCCCGTAATAGTGTTACAAAATTCGATTCGTTTCGTCATGTTCAGTTAACAATTGATGGGTGCTTATTTTATACGGATGAAACTTTGAAAAATATTTCAAAATGTTGTGTAATGATGATTTGGTTATTTTTAATGCTTGAGCAGCTTTCCGAATCGAATCATTTGGATTTTGTTTGAAATAATTATCAACTTCGTTGATCTTCTCTGGTGTAGTCACTGTAATAGATGGACCTGGCAACTCGTGTCTACGGTCCTGGAGCGTACCATACTTCACGAAGTTATCGATTATCCTACAAAAATTAACGCAAAATTACTTCAATGCGGTTTAATTGAATTGAAACAAAGTTGTGTGATAGATGAATATGAATAAATATTAAATTCTTACCTTTTCAGAGTGTTTTAGCTGGCAACTCTATGTGTTCCAAACTTAGTACGAAACCCTCTATACGCATTACTATAAATATTTCCCCTCGAGAAGAAGCACTCTATAAGATATACTTTTTCTTCCGTGGTGAGCTCACTCATTTTGACGCGCGCGTACTTGTTTCAACCACGGCTGGAATAAAACTGCGGGGCCTCAGGTATGCGCTTTAGAAAAAGGGGTCCCTATTGAATTCATGGAGGCAAGAGACACTTATATAGTATTAGCAACTTCATATTGGATACCCTGTATTAACAAAACATTATACTTCTTGTATATTGTGGCGTAGTAAAGATTTTTAACAATATTTATTTCGCACGGAGCGTAAGGTATGTAGAAGACGTAGTATGAAAGTTCGATACAATAATGTCCGAATAACGGTTCGGTGAACTATTTTATATATATGCCCATGAGGTGGGTCTTTAGAGGAAATGCTTTCGTCGTCGTCGAGATCTGGCGTTTGAATGCCTCCGCTGTTGCACGTCGTCATCTCGTCCGATGATGACGTGGCCTTTGTCTAGGTCTAGGCGATAACGAATCGCCCAACTTCGCCCGCGGATCTCCCGTACGCAGCGACAAAGATTTCGTCGTCATTCGGCCTTTCTGACCACCAAGCCGCCCTCGGCTTGTCCAACGGTTTCCTCGGAGGAGTTCAGCGTTCAACCTGAAATGTCAATTGCGCGTTTCCTTGGTTAGACATCAGTCTACCGAGCATATACTTCGGACTCAGTAAGCCTTGCAGCACCATTCCTGCCGTCCATTGATGAAGTGATCAAGTTCATCTGGATGCACGAACCATGTCACAATGACTACTTTGTGCACAAGGATGAGGTTTAGTGGATGGGAGGTGGACTTCATTATTTTGAAATCGAGCTCGATACAGGTTGCCAGCGTTGCCAAGTGCCACATAACGCCGAGAGGGCGACCGAGCCACATCGGCGAGAAGCCTGTCCTGACTCCGACTGCTCATGGTCCCAGCCTCCGCCAAATGACTCCATACACACGACCCTGACCAAGGATCGTGCCAGAGTTCAATTGACTTGGCCAAATGGTCCCGGCCTCGCCCCGAGGACTCCTTTCACACGACCCCGACGAAGGATCGTGCAGAGTATCTCTGACTGCGGCCAAAAGTATAACCTTGTAATATCCAAGCAACACCGTCATTGTGCTGTCCAATAGGTCCTCGATACCCAGTAAGTCATCTCACGCCATCAGACTCCAGCTGGGGAATGCCTCCGCTGTCGGTGCCTTAGGAAAACTCTCCTCCATCAGGTCGTTGTAATATTCGTCCCGACCTCGCCACGAGGACTCCATCCGCACGACCCTGACCAAGGATCGCGCCAGAGTACCTCTGACTACGGCCTAAGGCATAGCCATAAGGCATGATGATAAACCCCCACCGCATATTGCGGTGGCTTGAACCTTCGTGCATCAAACCGTGCATTTGAATTGCTCGTTTCCGTCAATAGCACGCTTAGTTTCTTTGCGCAGCTCCCTCAAGTCCACCTGGTCGAATGTCTCTTATACTGACGCAATTAACGCAGCATCACCGTGCATCCTCTAGTGCACTAGGGCTAGTTGCGTCTGGTGAACTTTAAACCGTCACATCTGCACGTTCGACCTGTCCGTTTGTTCGTAGAGTTGCAAGATTATTCAACATGTGCTTGATAACATATTCCTGACAATACATGGCGAAACAGTGAGCGGCAAAATGAGCCACTCAATTTGCAATGATTCTGGTGGGCACTAAAAAATTGCAAACATTTGCTCAAGTGCCTTTATAAACCTTGTGACATCATGCACTTGGTATTCGTATTTCACACAGGTTAAACAATACAGAACCTCGTAAAGCCATCTAACACGTTCAATATGTGAGCGCTTTTACGTTTACTCTTTACTAACGGGCCCACGTGATCAATGTGTATAGCATGGAATAGGATAGCGACCTTTTCTATAGGGTGTATAAGCCCGGCTCACGCCCAGATATGGATTTGTAATACAAACAATTCAGACATACTTTAACGTATTGAGAAACGAATCTCCGCATTCCCTTGAACCAGTAGTGTTTCTTGACTTTCTCAAGGGGTTTTTTTGCTGGTGCAAAATGTCATTGGTCATCATGACACATCCTGATCATGTTAAAGTATGACGCACGTGGTACTATATACTTGTTCTCCGTATTTGTTTGTCGGAAAACTACTCCGCCCTTCAAGTCAAATCTTTCAAAGTATTGCTTCGTATCGGGTTAAACTATCTCAGTCTCAAGTATTTTACGTGTGGTCTCAATATCAGAGTCTCGCATCTGAGATACCTTGATCCATTTGTCAGTTACGTTTATAAGTATACAGTCGACCAGGTTACGACTAAAATAGCCGACATGTGCCCGCTGGGCCCCTGGTCGATATACGATGTCAAAATCGTAGTCCTGCATTCAAACCCACCTTCTAGTGACCCGGGGTTGGATGTGTCTTTTTTTTACGGCTGTCACGCGGACTGCTGTGCAATCGGTAACTACGGTAAATTTTGTCCCTACCAAATGAACTTGATACGCCTTGAGGACTTCGACCACTGCAAGCGTCTCTAGGTCATAGGAATCGTACTTTCGTTCTCCCGTGGAGGTTTTACGATTGTAGTACGAGACGACCCATTTTTCGTTGTCATTCTTTCGTATCAATATTGCCCCTAATCCGATAGAGCTAACATCTGTATGCACACCGATTTCAAGCTTAGGGTCATAGACGGTCTAGATGGCTAGAATCGGTCTGTTCGTAAACAATTTCTTAATCTTGTTTACCGCGTCTGACTGGTATTCCACCTATTTGAATTCAACACCTTTACGAAGTAAATTCGTCAAAGAGGCGACTATCCCGGCAACGGCCTAAATAAATTTCCTAAAATAGTTGGCAAGACCGAGGAACGACCGGAGTTCTTTTACATTCGTCGGTTCTGCCGCGTTCAGTACTGCTTCGATTTTGTATTTACCCGGCCATACCCCTTTTGCGGATATTTCTCTGCCTAGATAATCGATGGTCTTTTCGATAAATTTACACTTGGTTAAGTTTAGCGTGTAATGATATCTCTTGAGGGCCTCCATAACGAGTTCAAGGTTTTGAAACGCCTCATCAATGCTCGACGCCGGTATGAGGATATCGTCCACATACACTAGAGCAATGAAAATTCTCAATTCCCCCAGAGCCCGGTTGATAGCTCTCTAAAAGACCGAGGGCACATTTTTGAGACTAAAAAGTACGCGAAGAAATTCATAATGACCATCCGAAGTCACGAATGCAGTAATTTCGATCGACTCTTCGTCCATGGGAATTTGATAAAACCCTGACTTGAGATCCAGAGAAATAAAGAACTTTTTTGCCTGACAATCGATTTATTTGGTCATCAATGTACGGTGAGGGGTGTGGGTCAGGGTCGTTTTTTTTGTTAACTGCTCGATAATCAATGCACATGCGAGTTTCTCCGACAAGTAAAATGGGACTCGCATACGGCGAATTACTTTCCCGAATAATATCGTTAACCTCCATTTCCCCAATAATCTCTTTGACCTTTTCACGTTCCGCATACGATAGTCTTCGCGGTCGATAATGCACTGGTTCTTCATCTAGTAATCTAATTTTCATTATTGTACCCCTTGCCTTGCCCAATTCCCCCATGTTCAACGCGATACTCGAGCGGTATTTGTTTAAGAGCGCTACTAGTTTAGTCATGAGCTTAGTATCGATCGTTGGGCACCGAACGTCGTTTTTGAGTTTATTAACTTCGCGGACTTCTAAGGTACCCCTGGAACGGCTTAGTCATTGGGTCTTTGCCCCCTCCTTTTTCCGCGTCTACTGTAGCACTGGCTCTGTGTTTGACCGGCCCTATTACAGAACCCGCACACGGGCTTACCATCCTTTTTTTCATTCGATCTTTGGTTCTCGCTTGCTTTCATTGCTGAGATATTTTCCTTTTCGGGACATCTGTATCATTTATGGCACGTTTTGCCACACTGGTAGCAAGTACTATCCTTTTTCTCAAGGACTTTTGACTTTCTTGCTGCGCTGTGGCGCGACTGATTTTTTCTTAAAATTCGTTGGCCGTACTTATCTTGTTCCCGAAAAATATTCAAGCAATCATTTAATTCGTGAAGGCTTTTACAACGGGATGCTAAGGCCGTAGTGCGAATTCCGTCCTCGTGGATTCCGCATGTCACGAAATCAACAACGTTGTCTTCTGATAAGTCGAATCTAAGCTTATTCAACTTTCCTACTTTTTTTAGGCAATACGGTTGAAGGTCTAGACCAGGTTTACTTTTGTATAAAACTGCTTCTTCCATTAATTTCCCAAAACTACGTTCGTCGGGGAATTTTTTTACAATAGCATGCGAAAATACTGGCCACGATAGTTGCGACTCATGCAATTCGTTATACCAGACTTTCGCGTTGCCTCGTAGCTTGCACACCGCTAAGTAAAGTTCATCTCATCCATACAATACAGCACTTGTAATCACTTTGTCCAACCAATCCGTCGCTGACAGATTTTTTCCGACGGATCAAATTCAGGTACGAATTTATCGTTTATGAAGTTGCTGTCTGACTTCTGAGTGTTCATTTTTACGATACCTGATAGTAACTCCGCGAGCTGGGCAAATTTTTTGTCACCCACAGTAGATTTCGCAGGCGAGGCACAGTGTCCTGGATCCGAGCTCGTTTTCTTAGCCCTCATTGGGCTCTCCGGACTCCCGTGAGATCGCTTCGAGCCACGTCTCCCCGATGTCCCTTTGTCCGTCGAGCGTTCCTTGTCCCTCCGTTTGGCATTCGTCCGATCCCGTCTGTCGCTCGCCTCACCAGATTTCGTGCGACCCATTTTCGTGATAACCAGCCGAAAGTTTATTTTTCACGAATCGAAATGGATTATCCACTACAGGCACTAAGTGTCACTGAATATTGGACTTCTGATTTGTCGTAGTAAAGATTTTTAACAATATTTATTTCGCACGCAGCGTAAGGTATGTAGAAGACGTAGTATGAAAGTTCGATACAATAATGTCCGAATAACGATTCGGTGAACTATTTTATATATATGCCCATGAGGCGGGCCTTTAGAGGAAATTCTTCCGTCGTCATCGAGATCTGGCGTTCGAATGCCTCCGCTGTTGCACGTCGAGATCTGGCGTTAGAATGCCTCCGCTGTTGCATGTCGTCGTCTCGTCCGATGATGACGTGCAGCCAAGCAACAGTCGGTCCCTTGTTCTGGCCTTTGTCTAGGTCTAGGCGATAAGGAATCTCCCAACTTCGCCCGCGGATCTCTCATACGTAGCGACAAAGATTTCGTCGTCAATTGCTTCTTCATTTAGTCTTACTAAGATCAAATTAACATGAACATCAACCTTGAATGGAAAAAAACACTTAACTAATACATATTATAATGTAAATTCACAAGGCAATTCACGGATAACTAACACTTACAAAAACGCTTACTGTTACATCCTAGCTAATATCCCTTCTCTTATCCTGGTGTCTTATCTCGTTGATTCCCAATACCCTAATTTGCCGTCATAAGCGTATTAAATGTATAAATCTGAGAATAAGATGCGTAACAGCATTACACGGAACTTGCGTAAGTTCCACGAGCATATTCAAATCACAGCGATATATACATGATAGCAGCACTGCCACAGTCATTGACTTTTCCTATCACATTGGCTTTCAACAAGAACACGATCTCAGGCAAATATTCCACGAAAAGCCGTAGTTCAAGAAATCAAACAGGACCTCACTACAAAAACTTTACGCTAGCCATCCGCATGGAGACAAAGCGAAGTCATGATTCGTCCCGGTAACCAGAGCGGAGTATGAAAACATCCGGACCGTCCGAATCAAACGGTCGCCGCGCTATTGCAAACGACTTAGCGCTAATTTTGGCTACACACCTCATGCGCGGTCCGTTAACAAAGCAAAATTGCCCCTTCCATCAGCGCCATTATTTATAAGAAGAGAAACCATAGATTGTCTCCCACTTACTCGAAAAATTCGCATGCGAACAAAAAAGGATCAGTGTGCAAAAGGTCGAAGCAGTCTCCCGTCAGCTACCATCGAATCAAGTTCTTCTATCAAGTCTCACTCGGAGTCTCCCGACAATTTTCATCAAATTCAGAGCTCAGTCTTCAGTCAACCAACATCGAATCAACTTCTGCTATCAAGTCTTAACCCCGAAGCCTAACGAATATTTTCCATTAACCTTCATACGAACAGTCTTCATTCTTCGAGTCACAACAGTTTTATATTTTACACTTGTATAATTTCTATCATCGGTCCGCGAATATCAGTCTCAGTTCATCGACCTCACGCCTAGTTCATATTTCTATTCACGCGTAGTGCCCGTCGTAGTGAATACGTCGATTATACACACGACCAGCGTAAATTCCTGCGAGCGCCTTACTAGCGAGCGAACCAGGCTAAGAGTGAAGGCCCTTGTAACGCGAGCGACAACAAACACCTACGGGAGCGCGCAAGCGAACGACCGAGCGTCAAACACAACCAATGTAAGCTGACCATACCTTTTTTGTATCATTCTTCGTAGGCCTGATCGTTTTAATCCGGCTAGTATCTAATAATAAATAACATAGTGTCAATCGTACACCAAGTCTGTCGAATTATCCCTCAATACCGAAATACCGTGTCAATTCCTTAATTCTACTCTTTTCCATGCACAACCCCTTTTTACCCTCATCCCGTACTATTGCGCTAGGCGTAGGCAACAAAGAGGGAAACAAAAATATTATGGTCGCATCTCTTCCGGATGTGACATTATAACGTTTTACAAAAAAATTAAACATATTACATAACTATAAATAACGCTTCGGTGTTGTTTTTCTAGGATCAAATTAACCTTGAAATGAGATAACACTTAAGTTAATGCTAAACTACTGCACATTTTAAGCTGGAAGGTCGTTTCCGAAGTTAAACATACGAGTGGTCATCCCTGTAGCAACAGATTCGAGGTTCGGCAAAATTAAAACTACACCTGATACGTAAACTCTTTCTTCATCTTT